>OMLM01008971.1:0-28634 GCA_900302695.1 Helostoma temminkii | reverse complement strand
TACATATAATCCCATTTATACTGATAGTAGAACAATCTGATGGATATTACTGTACCTGCCAATCAGAATAGGCTACTCGACTTTTCACCCCATTTATATAGAGAATAGTACAATCTTATGGATATTTCCCTTTTGACAGAATGTGCTACCCTACATTTAACCCAATTTATACAGTTAGTACTACAATCTGATACATATTTCATACATCACAGCATGTGTTAGCCAACTTTTAACCCATTTGTTACGCATAGTTGCACAATCTAATGGATATTGCCTGCCATACAGATTGTGCTAGCCTACTTTCAGCCCCATTTATACGAACAGTACTGTAATCTGATGGATATTACCTGACAGAATGTCCTACCCTACCTTTTAACTCTGGTTATACACAAAGTAGTACAATCAGATGGATATTTCAGATATATCAAAATGTGCTGCCTTAATCTAAATCTTATTTATATGGATAGTTCTACAATCTGAGCAACCCCAGGTTGGTCAGATACCCCTGGGTAGCAAAATGTGCTACCCTGGGGTACACATGGCACAATCTGATAGACATTTCCTCTAATGTACTAACCTACTTTTAATCCCATTTACACCGATAATACCAAAATCTGATGGACATTTCACAGAATGTGCTGCTCAACTCAATCCCATTTATAGTGATAGTAGTACGTATAGATATTTACTAATTGACAGTATGTGCTACATTGCTTTTAACTCCATTTAGACAGATGGTAGCACAATCTGATGAGTTTTTCCAACTGACACTATGCGTTAATGTTAATTTTACTGCATTAAAATAGAGAGTAGTACAAACTGATTCATATGCTGTGCTACTCTACTTTTAACACTATTTATATATTTCCTAACTAACAGATTGTGCTAACCTAATTTTCGCCCCATTTATACTGATGGATATTTTCTACCTATGAGAATGTGCTAACGTGCTACCCAATTTAATCCCACTTGTAGTGATAGCAATACAAATTGATAGATATAAACTACTTGACAGAATGTTCTGCATTGCTTTTTACTCCATTTATACAGAGAGTACTACAATAGGATAAAAGTTTCCTACCTAACGTGTGCAACCATACTTTTAATCCCATTTATACTTATTCTGACAGAATGCGCTACTCATTTTTTAATCCTATTTATACAGATAGTACTACAATCGGATGGATATTCTGTCCTACATGACAGAACTCGCTACCTTACCATTAACCCCTTTTATACAGATAGTACTACAATTGGATGGGTGTTGCCTACCCGACATAATGTGCTACTTTAGTTTTATCCTATTTATACTGTTAGTACTACAATCTGATCGATATTTCCAACCTATCATGAATGAACGATTAACCACTTTTTTCCAATGCAGAGTTCAATTTTACTTGCCACACACTTTAAAAACTAACAGAGCATTTCATAAAAAAGAACATCATATCAACAGTCAAACATGGTGGCAGTAATTTAATGGTCTGAGACTGCTTTGCAGCTTCAGGACGTGGACGACTTGCCATAATAGATGGAACCATGAATTCTGCAATCTACCAAAAAATCCTTTTTTGGTAGATTGCAAGGTTGCAGAAAAAGGACGATGTCCGGTTATCAATTCATGACTTCAAGCTCAAGAACACATAGATTTTGCAGGAGGACAATAATCTGAAACATATCAGCAAGCCCACCTCTGAATTGAAAAAAACCTAAACGAAATTAAGCTTTGGAGTGGCCTAGTCATCCTGGCTTAAATCAGATTGAGATACTGTGGAATGACATCAAACAAGCCTTTCATGCTCAAAAACCCTTCAATGTGGCTGAATTAAAACAATTCTGCAAGGAAGAGCGGGCCAAAAATCCTCCACAGAGATGTGAAAGACTCATTGACAGTTATCGCAAAAGCTTGATTGCAATTGGTGCCACCAAGAGTGCACAACCAGTTATTAGGTTTAGGGGCCAATTACTTTGTCACACAGGACCAGGCATGATTGGACAGGTGTTTTTTTCTCTTAATGAATGAAATCATCATTTAAAAACTGCATTTGTATATGCTTGGGTTATGTTTGTGTGATATTAAATTTTGTTTGATGATCTGAATCATTTAATATGACAAATAAGGAAGGTAATAAATACATTTCACAGCACTATGTACTAAGTGGTAGACAGGAATCTTCAGGTAAGTAACTCATTCTAGGTGAAGTGGCTGGATGAGTATGAAGAAGGCAGACCTGGAAGCAGTTTTGTGAGTATGGGTGAATCAATCAACAATCCTTCACAGCATATACCACAATCCTAAATCCACAACACAGACACGCTGGTCCAATCCAAAATTCAAGCCACATATCATTAGGTCCTATAAACAGGTTAATATAGTCAGGTCTGATTCACAGAAGAGCAGGTTCATTAACACATAGTCAAGTCCAGAGAAATCAGGTCTAAAGATTAGGGGAGACAAAACCAATTCATGGTTGAGCAAAAAGATATGGTCCAAATAAACAGAGCGAGGGAGAAATCTCAAGGAGATTTTTTGGTAAACTATTAGTGGAATAAACTTATTCCCAAGCCTGTGGGAAGAGTTTGGACTGTGGAGGCTGCATCAGGAGAAACATATCACAGCAGCAGCCATTGTTTATACAAGGGAAAAGCTGTTAGCTCTCCAAACCAAAGACTGCTCGTAACCTAAAATTCCCCAGGAACTGAGGAGAGAATGGGGAAATAAACTAAGGGGATTTAAACCTTTTCTCCCAAAGATTATTATGGGCATCAGCTGCAGCACAAAACGCATGTGATGTTATCCACATAGTTGTTACGGGTCTCCAGACAAAACACCACAATGTCCTTACAATTACAGCTATCTCAGGAACCTTAACCAACTTTAAACAGTATGTGGACTGTGGAACATGAGAAAATAAGGTTTTTGATCTGTTGTATGCCAATTTAAAATGTGCATAAATGGGGTATAAATGGGGCTAAAAGTTGAGTAGCACAATTTATTAGGTAGGAAATGTCCATCAGATTGTGCTAATATGTGAACAAATTGGGTTAAAGGTAGGGTAACACATTCTATCACTAAGAAAATATCCATCAGATTGTGCTATCATGTGTATAAATGGGGTTAAAAGGTAAAGTTGGACATTCTGAGGATAGTGTTGTAAAAAAGAATTTCCCCAACAACAAGCCATGGATAAACAAGGACATTAAGAGTCTCCTTAAACAAAGGAAGAGGACATTCATGGCAAGAGAAAGGCAGGAGCTCCAAATCATGCAGAAGGAGCTCCAGAGGCAAAATAGATGTACAGAGACAGAATTAAACATAATATGAAGCAGAATGACATCAAAGCGGTGAGGAATGGGATGAAGACAATGACAGACCACAGGAAATTACACACTGTTGTGACTTTGTGAATAAAGTAACAGGCATGCATAAATGATATACACCCCACAGACAGCATCTCTGTAAACCACCTCCACCAGGCTGGACTATCCAGTTTGCAGACTGAAGTCGGTGCCGGCGGAAACGTTGAAGGTAAAGGGCTCCAGTCACACCCATACATCTTCTTCTGAAGGGAAGTGAAGGGAAGAGTAACTGCTGAGTGTCGCAGGTGATGTGGGACTCAGGACAACTGGGCTGGTTGGCAGGCGGTACATAGTGTGGTTTAGGAGAAGCGGGTGGATTAGAAGAACAGAGAGGCAGGGTTGTTAACTTCTGGTGAAGCAGGCTGCCTGGTCAGAGGGTATGTTGAATGATAGGAGTGTTCCTTCAATGCATCACTGAAATTGCATCTAAGAGACATAATATTGGCTACTAACTGGACTACTCCTGGGGCAAAGCGTGCTGCCAGGACTGAACAGGTGAGTGTAATCTGATTGATAGGCTGAGTAGAGTGGACCACAGTGAGAGTGAGACGGGAAATGGTGAAATAAGGCAAAAGGGGTTATAGAGCGAGAGTGTGCCCATATGTATCAGAAGCATGACTGAAGGGGTGTGGCCAGGTGGAAATGAAACTGTGAACAAGCAGTGAAAAAATAGGGCAGAACTAAAATAAATAAAATAAAACAAAAGCATGGATCATGACACACCAGATAGAAAACTTTGTGGAGTGGTGCAACTGCAACTGCAACCGCTGCATCTACATAATTCCAGTGTTTGGAGTGTTCATGTCTGCCAGAAATAGGAGGTTTAGCAACAACCTACACACTAACATGGTCAAATTTACAAGTAGGAGAATGCAAAACAAATACTTCATGGTGCTTTGACTTTTATCTCGGCCTTATGACTCTCTGTCACTTTGACCATGTTTGTCAGAGTGACACCAATACAGTGTCACTCTCAGGAAATAAAGTGTGGTAACTGTGTCAGAAAACATGTGGCTTCCTCTGGGGTGTGTGAGCATCACATATTGACTGTGGAAGTGAGCAAAAATGAGAGTGTGTGGTGGTGCTAATGTCATATGTGGATGTTGTGAGAAAAGGGGAAGAGTTAGTGGTAACACATGCTTCCTACTCACTGTCTATATGTAAGATATAGGATACAAAATATGTTATGGCATATAAAAAAGCAGTTTGGGCAGCTAAAAACCAAATGAAAAGGTCAGGTATCATTAAAGTAGTTATAGATGCTGCAGCAACATTACTACATCTAGACCCAGAAGAGTCGCAGATTTGAGATTACACAGAAAAGCGAAACACTGAGAAAAATTTTTTTTTTGCATTTTGCTTCTATTAGATAGAATCAGTATGTAGATATAGTATAGATAGGTAAAGACGGGGTATGACTTGCAGCAAAGGTCCCTAACCAGACTTGAATTGGGGACACTGTGAGTACACCACATGTGCTGAAACCCTTCCGTCAACATTGTGCGCCAAAAAAAATTGTCTTTAAACTGCTGATGATTTATAATCTACAACGTACTGCCAAGAGTTTGCAGAATGGCAGCAACATGGCCACAGTGGAGAAACAGATGCTGTACACAGCCAGAGAGACATTAGGCAAGTGTAGCTTTCACTTCACGCACACACTGACTGAGTGTGCCACATCAGGTCTCTGATTCTCTTCTGATTGTCATTCAGCTGTCTGCACAATGAAGGAAACCAACCCCATTATCAGCACTAGCTCCAGCCCTACTTGTAGAAAGCCCCTTGTCTGCTTGTTGAGTCCTACTACAGATTTTGCCTCCTTGATGGGCTTGTTCAGTCTGTTGCCTTCACTAAACCCTTCTATTATAGATCTGATTTTATCTGCTACTTATAAAAAACAACAAAAAAAACTGACCTTTAAAAGTCTTAAGTGCTTTTGTCTGTGTGATCGTGAGCCAGAGCTATAAAAGGACTGAGAGGAGTAGGTTACACTCTTTGACATTTAGACTGTGTTTTCTGTCTTTGTTTTTGACAAGATTGAGATGAGAAAACAGTCCAACATTTGTAAGATTTGATCAGTATCAGGGGGTACAACTTATTGCGTCTCCTTTGGAGTTTGTGGCAGTGAGGGTGGGTGAAGGCACAGATTGTTCCATACTGAATATGTTATGGAGCAAATAAGTGATGTTGAGGCAGACTTAGCTTTTGCATCCAGTGAATTAGCTTCAGTTAAATAGGGCTTCTTGAACATGTACACAACAGACAATTGACAGTTGTTCAGTACTGTTGTAATCTGGAAAAACCCTACTAACCGAAGAGCAAAATATACTGATTACAGTAAAACAGGTTGGGAGAAATGGTAAAGAGACTGAAAGTGTAAATCAGGAAGGGATAGTAGGTGACTGTGGGAAATGGATTTGCATAGTACATCATATAAATTTGTTTCCATAAGAAATAATAAGATGGGATATGATGAGATAATACTTTAATGATCCCTAATGGCGAAATTCACTTGTTACAGCAACATGAGAATGAATTGTTGGAATTACTATTGAGATGATGCACACATCTAGCTGTACAGGGCACAAAAGACCTCTCAAAGTGTTCTGTCTTTCTTTTTGGTAGAATCAGTCTGTGGCTGAATGAGCTTCCCACCTGCCACAGTTCATCATAAAGCAGGTGACACAGATTGTCTCACATAGACTGATGGAACATTTTCAGTAGCTTGTTGCACATGTCAAAGGAATGAAAGGAAGCTCATCATTATCATTACTGATGCAGCCAACAACTGAGGAGTCATCAGAGATTTTTTTGTAGGTGAAATGGTGCCAGTACATTTCCAGGAGGTGTAACTGTTCCACTCATCACCAGCTCAGATTCACAGCCATTTAAGCAAACTAAGAGAGGAACAGGAGTTTTCCTGCACACTGATTCCTTTCTTTCCCTCCCTCTCTTCAGCTCTGTCCATCTTCCAGAGTGTGTACAGTAAATCACATCATCATATTTATTGATAATTATCAAAGGCAAACTCAAGATAGAGTGTGCAGCAGCCATAATGGACCTGCCGCTCAGCAAGGCCAATATGTGTGGCACACAAGATGCAATGGTCAGAGCAGTCTATCTTCCACTGTGTACTGATATGGATCAGCATGCACTGTACACAGTATTCCAATAGCAGTACAAACTTACAAAAAGGAAACTTCTCTTCAGAACAACTTGCACTTCCCCTTTGTTACCCAACATCACTGACAATATCTAATACAACTTTCACATGTTGCTGGTTTCTTTCTACACGTGAAATGTTACCAGCATCTCTGTGCGTTTGATTCAACACGGTCTCGCAGCTATTTGACTTTCTCAGTATGCTGCCATGTTACCAAATGAAAAAGCATGCAGCTTGCTGGTGTTTGTGTTTACAACAGGCCTGTTGTAAACCCAGGTGTTTTCAATTTCTTGCAAAAAACAGTCAGTACGAATCCCATGCCATTTCTGTTTTAAGTTGTGGGATTGTATAGCTACCAAAGCAGCAGCATACTTGACACGCTGTACTTGACAACACTGACAAAGTGGCGTAATGTGGCGGTTGAATTTGCAATGTCATAGAAGGAGCCAATCACAGCAGCACAGCAACACAGCAGAAGTACAAATTAAACTTATTGGTTGAAATAAATGAATTGAGATGTCATTTCCTCTGTCAGTACTAAAATAAAAACACTGTCTTTCTCTGCATTTGAACTTGTTATGAAAGCTGGAAGAAAACCTTTGTAGGAGCCCTGGTAACAGACAAAGTGGATTGAAGCAGCAGATACAGTGTAGCAGCTAAAATCTAAATGGAAGTCCACTGATAAGGAAAATATAACAGCTCGAAAGCAGAAAGAATGGAAAAAATCTAAGGTTCTATACAAACTATGTTATGTTATATTGTTGTTATGACTAGGTTAAGTAAGGTTAAGGTTAAACACTGGTTCAAGTCCTACTTGAATAACATGACATTATTATATTGGTTGCCATGAGTATAGATCAGCGCTTGGCACTTAGCCCAATTTCATGTTCACCTGTGCTGTAAAGGATGAAGAGAAACATGAAACATCCTTTTTAACTCCAACAACTTTTTGAAACAAAAGTAACAGAAGTAACAGAAACAGAAGTAATTTTTGTTACTACTAAACCAACAAAAATATTTCAAGTTGTTCAGGTATTGCAGAGAACCTTGGTTCTTGCTCCATTCATGCCACTCAGAAATGCAGAAAAGTCTACATTATGGTTTGTCCACACTCTCAGGACAATCTTGAAGCACTGCACTGACGGCAGTACAAATGGAGATTTATTATTCATTGTTTTATTTCATCTGACTTAATTAACAATAAACAACTCTTGTCTGTAGTCAAAAAACAGCTTGTTTAACATTTTTACTCTACAGTTAATACAGAAAACACCTGCCATGGTTCAGGTTCAGGTTAGAGTTACCCAAAGATCAGTGGAAATGGTTTGTGCTGCAGACTAAAGTGTATCATGTTTAAAAGCAAACAGAAGGAGAACACATGTACATAATGATGTGTAATGTTAATGTGAATGCTTTTCTCTTATTCTATCACTGCTCAGAATAACTAGAGATGACTGCGGTGTTAGTTGGGAATAGGAACTAGAGCTTTCTGTTGTCTTTCATTAGGCAAAATAATCCAGACACTGTTGAATATTACATTTAGCTGTCGCTTTAACCAAATCACAGTTTCATCTCATATCAGTTAAGTATTGATGATGATGTTGTTTCTGATGAACTGCTCTCTTGCCCTATTTCACATTAGCAAACTTCCAGAAGTAAATCCAGCGATAACACAACAGACTTTAGAACCAAAAGACAAAAGCTGTTTTTGTATGTTGTTTGTTGAATTCAGCTGTTTCAGAATTTCTCTGACTGGTTTCTTTAAAAAGGCTTTTAACAGTAGTAAAAAGTTGCAGGCATCTTGCTGATCTCTACAATCACACATTGTGTCTCTGGAGGTAAACAGAGGTAACATGTTGTGTAGTGTTACCTGCAATGCAAAGCACTGAGTGTTCTGCCACCAGCTCATGTTGTTGTCCTGTGTCAGAAAACAGCATCAGATCCAGTGAATACAGCAACAATGATGCGTTTTGCAGTCATATTTACAGCGTAAAGCATTAGAGCGCATTGGCAGCAGCACTGGAGTGAAAGATCATCGTTTCATGGTCAGTCACATCAGCAGGGTGCTTGCCAAATATCACAACAAGCCCCGAGGTCCACACGCAAAACTCCCAGGCTTTGTCTCGCTCTTCTTCCTGCAACACATAGTCAGTTCATGTAAGTGCTAAATAACCAACAGTGCAATATTAAACACCACAGACATGGAGAGAAACAGGAAACACAATGGGTCAGAGCGATGTGTGTTTAAAGCACATGCCTGATGGAAACAATGCACATTGAAGACAGACACAGTTGGAGTCCAGCTGGTGAACACAGCGGAACACTGAGCAGCTAAAGACACAGATATTTCTCTCAGAAGTTGACAGTCAAAAGGTGGAATTTCATCACGGAAGACATCTCACTTTACTGGTGATTTACTCACACAATGTCAGACATATTCAGCTGCACTGCCAGAATGTTGTGTGAGTCTGAAATCATGAGAGGCGTCAATATCTCTCCACAAATAAGCTACATCATGTTACATATCTCTAGTAAAACTAATCAAAATTGTCACATATTGTAGCATTAATTTTCGGTTTTTGACAGTAAATATACAGAATCGAACATGCATTTTTAAGAGAGAAGAGAGAATTTGTCTAACATTCCTGATGTAGATACATATTTTTAGTACCAACAACATCAATATCAATACTGCCATGCTGTTTTTAGTGAGGTACCCGTTCACATATAAAGTGCTGGCGTGTCTATTTCGGCACAGGAGTGGCACTTTGGAAAAGGCGGCAAAGTGTCGGCAAAAAAAAATATATATATAAGGGTTTATGAAAGTGAGAATCACACTGCTCATGTGGTGCTAACATCTAAGGAGGTCTTTTACCAAGGATGAACTATTAGGTTTTTCTCTGCAGATCTCTGTGTTGATGTCTGAATGGACTGTGCGCCACAGAACATGAGTGGAGCGTGAGGACACAGCATAGAGCAGCTTTTTTAAAACCAGGAAGGTTTACCCTATGGCCCGCTCCAGTTTCGCTCCAATACCTCTCACACCATGAGCCTAAAGTAAAGCCAAGTCTGAATTCTGAGAGTGGAAATTTTAGTTGAGCAGTTGAGAAGCTCTTCTTTAGCTAGTTCCTGTAATTAAGCTGAATAGGAGCCTCTGGTGATGTCCTGTATTTCTCCTGTTTTGAACCAAGGATGTGATTTACAGAGCTGCATGCTGCAGAATAGCACTGGGATTGCTTTTTATTACAGAAGCTATAATCAAATTGTTTTAAAGGCCGTCATGCTTTACGACATTATCATGTCTTGTTTATGACATTAAAAGTTACAACAGACACTTGACCTTTCTTTGGGCATCAGAATACAATCAGGATGTAGTATTCTTTCTAAATGGACCGTCGTATTTCACTGCACTTATATAAATATAAATACGACAGCACAGCCACTCACTCCTGCTGTTTAGTTCTGAAGCTTTCCCCCAGCTCTGTCCAACTTCAATATTTCTGCCCATGTGTCATGGTCACTGAAAAAAAAAGCCAGGCTCAGCTGCAGAGTGTGGTGGTGTCACGTCAGCAAAAAATCTATCAGCTTTTAACACAGCAGAATCAATCACACTGTCAGGCTGCCAAAGCTGTGCTTAGCTGGACTCACAGGAAGACCTCTCACTGTAACTTATAACTGCAACAACCACAGCCACACACCTTCATCTCACTGAACATGAGGAATACAGACATCAATCAACGATTCGTATCGCCCCTCTTCTCAAATGTCGATACTTGATCATGGGACACGAGGAAGCAATAAATTTACCAATATAACTCCACTAGATATTGGTGTCATATCATATTGGCGCTGCTGTGGTAAATGTGTATTTGCAAGTCTAAGGATGATTTTGTTTTTGAGCTGTTTTAATAATTTTTTAAATATATGAAGACGGCTATAAGATTTAAGCTTCACAGACAGGCTGTGCTAGAATACAACATGAAATTCTGCTGAAAATCTACTTTAAACTATTTGATTGCCACAGGTCTCGCAGAATATCAAACAATGATATTGTTAGACCAAAGTTGTACCATATATAATTAAATCTGCTTTATCAAAAAATAATAATACAGGAACAGGAATATAAATCTGGTTCCAAAAGATCTGTGCCTGCAATGAAAATGGATCTGATGCTGTTTGTATGTTAGCATGGCATGTGTTGTAACATCCAGGTAGATCCTTCTTTTATAAACATTAATGTTTATTTTCTACAACCCCAGTTCCAGAACATGGAAAACATAAAATATGTTTAAACTGAGAAAATGAATCATTTGAAGAGAAAAATAAGGTCATTTTGAAATGAATAGCAGCAACATGTCTCAAAAAAGTTGGCATAAAGGCAACAGAAGACTGGAAAAGTAAGTGGTACTAACACGGAGGAGCTGGTAAACGTTGCTTGGTCACTCATTTCTGTTTCGTTTCTGTTTTTGTGTAGATTTTACACAGTGTCAGATTTTTTGGATTTGGGGTTGTTCATTATGAATTGTGACTGAAGGCACCTTAGAATAAAGGGGAAGACCAAAAGTAATTTCCTCTGTCTTCTTATTATTAATAAGGGAACATTTATACAAAGCAGTTGGAGTCTTTAATCTATGTTTTTATTATATCCTGATCAGTTTCTGTCTACTGTGCCTGTATATTTCTGTATCAGCCCTGTCTCAGACTCTGGCTGTCTTTACATTTTAGATATAAAGACATATGTGTGTTGGGCTTCTGTGAGTGCAGCCTAAAAAGAACTGTAAATTCTTAAATTGTTGTTGTTTTTTTACTTCATTTGATTTTGCCTTATTGTAATCTTAAATTTTACTGCACTGCTGACTGTGTACTTTAGGAAGTATTTTGTATCCAGTTAATAACATGTGCTAAAACTACTTATTGTACTTATTATTTATTATGAAACACTGAAGCATCGCTTGAGGCTTCCCTGCAATAAATTGTATAAAGAATACATAAACCTTGGTAATAACAGTGAGGGCACTACACCTCTCATAAGTGCAGTGTGTAACATACAGTGTATGTGTTTCAACAATTAGCACCTCTCACCCACCAGTAATTGCTGTTCCATTAATTGTATTTCAAGGTGGGGTTTTTAATCTTCCACCTGATGCACACCATTTCTAGCTATTTTTTGTTGTTGTTTCATTAGCTGGACTTTTTATACACACTGTACATGTAGCTAGGATCTCATTAAATTCAACTGTGCTGGACCCAAATCTACACTGACTCCAGGTTAAACCTGAACCTTCCTGTGTAATGTTCTGTGGAGGTGAATGCACTTTATCATGATCAGCCTCGCTCTGTTAGAGTACAGTGATGTGCATGTGTAAACAGGGGGAATAACAAATAAAAGCTGTGACCATACAATATTGAAGATATTTAGGCTAGCACTGTAGGACTCTCTGCATAAATGTCTGTTGGATCAGAAGACTCTACTAGACAGATAATGTTATCAGTTACTACTGGTAGAAAATCAGTTAAGCATTATCTCAAAATGTGATGTTAGGGTGGTGTTTCAGAGAGTCAAAGTCATTTATAATAACTATATACTGTAATATAACCTTTCCCATTTGTGTTTAGTTCACATGAACTCCAGACATGGCATCAGCTAAAAGCAAACCTGGCCTCTATCTCAGAGGCAGCTCCACTACCATTGTCAGAGGTGGTGGTGGCCCTCCTATCCTTTGGTAGGTCTTTGCCATCTTACAGATGGCTGAACTGAACTCAGATTATATGTCCCATTGGGTAATGAGATTTCCATCCATTGATCAATTATCCTTACCACTTTTCCTGTTAAGCGTCTAGTGCTGGTGCTAATCCCAGCTGTCACTGGGTGAGAAGCAGGGTGCACCTAAATAGAAGGACCAATGGGGCTGCACCTGACTGCATATATTAATATATTCAGTATGCTTATTATAAAATAAAAACTTGAGCCTGTTAAATAAATTAACCATGATTTGTAATAAAATGTCTTTTTTGTATTAAAACGTTCTCTTTATTTGGCTACAACACTTCATCATAGGCACTCATTACATTTTCTGACTCCGTGGGCTCTTTATTCTTTGTTGCAATGGTGAATCACAAGGTCAGTATTCCACTGGTTATAGCTTTTTATAGGCAACATGCAAACACTTAACCTGTGGCAAGCTCAGAGTTGATCAAACCGATCCCCTGGAGTTATTTGGTGATTCTGTCTTTTCAACACCTGACTATACGCTCTTCTCATATTGCTTCAAAGCTGAGGACACTGCTTCATATGGCAGATGGATAATAAACCAAAACATATACCTAAGAGTTTTTCAAAGCAAAGAAATGGTATACTTTTCAATGGCCAAGTCAGTCGCCTGATCTCAGCCCAATAGAGCAGCTTTTTACTTACTGAAGGCAGAAAAGACTCACAAACAAGCAGTAGGTGAAGGCAGCTGCAGTAAAGGTCTGGCAAAGCTTATCGAGGGAAGAAGTTCAGCATTTAAAAATGATATGTCTAAATACAAGTCCTGCAGAGGGCTAGTATTGATGAATGCAATACGAATAAAAATGTTTGTCTTGTCAGATCACTGAACCTGAGTGGACAGCAGTCAGTCTTGCTTTGTTTCAAAGCTCTTGGCAGAAGAGAGAGGCCATTAAGACAGAGAGACAGCACAGATATGAGTCTCATGCATTCATTCAGTGAAGTGAATACATATTATTCCCCTTAAAGAACCAAAGTTGACTCACCCCTTGGGTGTGCATGCATCATTTTCTTGGCGAGAGCTGTTGTTATTGAAGGCTACTTACTCATTTGATGTACAAAATGCATCTGCAATTAGTTGGTTTATAATTGCTTCTGCCCCATTATTGATTCGCTGTCCTTTAGTACGTATCCCTCAGCTGAATGAGGTCAGCCTGAGAATAAAATAATTATGGCTGTGGATGGCAAGCCAAAGAAATACAACTACAGCGATTATGTACGTTCGTAATTGCCTGTTCAACAGACTTACTTACTGCGGTGCTGATGATGGTCGTGGTGAAGAGGGAGTCAACTCTACAGCTACTGGTAGTGACCAGAATAAGAAAGACTTCAGAACGAAAGAACTTCTCCAAATGGTTGTGATCGGTTTTCTTCACAGAGTGCCTGGGGTCACCTTTACACACCTCACATACCTGACGTGCTCAGAATTTAGAAAGGTAGAGACCTTTTCATTAAGGAGAACAAGCAACTAATAGAAAAAGCTGTTCAATGACAGCGACTGGAGAATTACTGTAGCTCAACCAACTGCTTATTTCCATCATCCAGTCAACCCATAGTCACATATTCATATTTTATTAGTGCTGCATGATTATTTAATCACAGTTGCAATTATATAAATTTGTACTTATGTGCATGCGATGGCCTGTTCTGTGTTTGTGTGAAATTTGCACGTTATCTACATCACTGGTAAAGGGGCGATCAGTCTCTGTTTAAGCAGCAGATGGTGTGGTCACATTAAGTTCCAGTGTACAGTTATGGCAACTGAGCAACTATTTTCAAAAAGCAACAAGCAACATGTTAAGTTTTTGGCCAGGAATGAACAACGTTATGTCAGATGAGTCACTGAAATTTGTCAGTGAATCTCCTCCTTCACAATCAATCGTTTATTCCCATTGTTTGTTCCTGCAAAGTTCTGCTCCTTTGGTTTTTTTAAACTTAAGCTTTATAGAACAATGTTTAGTGTGAGTTTATTCCAGTGTTTGGATTCACTCCTATCAATGGTATGTCATTAATATGCATATTTAAAATGGACAAAAGGAAATGAACAGTTAGACCTGCAGAGGCACACAGGGTCCTATTTTTGGCTGTAGGACACCAATGGGCAGTCAGAGAGCCGTGAGACCCAGCCTAAGATGCTCCCCATGAAATTTTCTATAAATGTGCCAATTTTCTTGCTGTAGGGCTTGTTCATTTTAATATTTACTTTTACATTTAGTCATTTAACAGATGCTTTTATCCAAAGCAACTTACAAGTGAGGAACAAGGCAAGCAAAAATCTAAGTCGAGGAGAAAAAGATTAAAGCAAAACGCTATTAGAATTGTATCTGTTTCATGAGATGTAAGTGCAGAAAAAATATAATTTTTTGTTTATATATATGTATTGTATATTTGTATTTAAGTGCATAGGAAGTTGCATAAAAGCTCTTTTTTCAGCAGTTTTTTAAATATTGGGAGTGAGGCTCATTCACCATCGTGGGACCACAGAGCTGAAGAGCTTTGCTTGGGATCTTATGTTTTGTAGGTAGGTAACAGCCAGAAGGAATTGTATGATTCCTCATTCATTGTCTGAATGAGGGAGTTGAGGTAGACAGGTGCAGTTGAGTTGACCACTCTCACTCTCTCACTCGCTTTGAACTAGCTACAATAACCAAGAACCGCATTCTTTTTTCAGAAGAATGATTTCTGAATGACTAATCCTGAGCTTGGTGAAGCGTAGCAATCAGTACAAGAGTGTAGCATAGCAGGGAGAGGTGGGACTAGTCAGAGCAAAGTGGAATGACCACGCCCTTTAGCTAGCACTAGCTTAAGTTGCAGATTGGAGATTTAAGTGTACGTAGTGTAAATGCATTTTTAGTGTGAAACATGCAGTCATGGCCCCCTGGTAGTCAAACTATTTAATGATGCTGTTAAATAGTAATTTCTATACCTTGTACATTGAAATTGTTTTATTTATGTCTACTCACACATTGAATGACACTTTGCAACTGCAACATACAAACAATTACTGGATGTTGAATTTATTTTTACCTCATGTTTGCTTTAAAGCATTCAGTCATCAGTGATCCATGAGAGCTGTGTGCAGATAGAATAACTAACATTTTTGAAGAACACAGAGAAAACGGTTTTCAAATGACTCATTGTTTCTCCTCCTGGACAAAGTGATGTTTAAATCAATAGAAAATATTTTCTCAGTAGTGTGACTTTTATCATTTCTTCATGAGTAGGCCAATTAATCCAATATTCTAGGAGAGAAAAAACAACATCACATGATTACAAGCAGATAAATCAGAAACATTAAAAAAAATATGAATCCAACAAATCAATCTGATTGATTTGGACACATTTGAATGCAGGTTTCTCACTATATTCGAGCAAAATGATGATGCCTCTCAAGCTTTTAGATTCCAGAAGAGGTTGTTGAGCTGGTTAGAACTGGTCACTGACATATGGCTCCAGACTTTTCAGGAAACATTAAAGGATATGCTGTAATTTTTTAGATTGTCACTGAAAGAAACTAAAGCTCATTCAGCTGTTAATAATAATGAAAACTACTGAGCTTGTTCTTGAATATACACTTTTTACTTTTTTTTTTTTACTATTTCTATTATTACTATTATTATTTGTATTATTTCAATACCTTGGCCCAGGAACCCTCAAAACCAGGCATTGAACTGAAACAATCTTTGAACAAAATAATCCAAACTACAGCAAAACCACATAAGACTGAATGTGACACATGGGCTTGTGGGTAATACAGCGCGTGCAACATCACTGTGAGAGGACTGTATGCAGGGCGACAGTTCACTGCAAGAACTCAGTGAAATGGGTCACGAGGATGTACACACCAACTATATGTAATGTCAGGAGTTCAAGACGTATCTTGTTCTAGACAGGAATGTTGGAGACAGAACATCACCATCCTCTGAGGCCCTTGTGCAGCCTGTCAGATTGATCCCTTAGTCAATCAGCTGAGAATGACCCATTGTTAAGACAGCTTTTACACATTTCACCATACATACAGTACTGTGTATGTGATATGTTGTGACAGAAGATGGAGTCGAGATGCGCCAGGAGTTAAAATTCGTTGAGCTTTGACTCTAGCTAGTGTATACTTTTGTTGATAACTGCTGACCATGACTTAAATGGACAAAAAGCTACTTAGTGTTTGTGAATTTCTCAAACAGCTCAATAAGAAATTACCATTGTATTGAAACTCAACAAAGATAACAGCAAACAATACAGGTGCAGTTACCAAAATTTGCTGAAAGAAATGCATTCAGTGCAGAGCATCACGTTTTGGCGTATAAATACTACACCAACTAATGTGCACGTCTTTGTGTTATAAGTGCAATGTGAATGAGATATTCAGAAAGGAAGAGTAAGTCAAATGGTGCGCATCAATAATACTCTCCACAGTAATAGCGCCTTAATGTTTTTAAGTGCAAAGATAGGAGATTCCTAATATCACCCTCCCATAGCTTCCAGACAGGAGCTGACAGTGTTCGATCATTTTCACAGTGATTTAGAACTAATTATGTCCCTGTGAAAAGATGTATGAGTTTAGCTGAGTGTGAGTTGAGTGAAGAATGTGAATGAACTCTCTGATTTAGACAATGATGAAACCATCGCAAATACATTGGCACTGATGGAAGTATGATGGCCCGTCTGAGAGCCAGTACTTCCATTATTATCATTCACACTCTCATTTCACTCTGCACATCTCTCATTGTGCGGAGATTTGCCCTCTCTTATCCTCCCCCGTTATCTATTTTTACTCTAGGGTCTAGAGGGAGCCATCAGTGAAGTCAATACCACCCACTACGAACTTTTCCGCTGGCCAATGAATTTATTATCGACAGAGCGTAACAGTTGTGCCTGATCAAATTTCTTGATTTCTGTTAATACAAACATGTAAGCTATTGATCACAGCATGCGGCAGCCTCATAGATCGAGGCCTGCAGCAGATAGGGGCTGGTGGGGAGCAGCGCTGAATACAAATAGTGAGCTTCTAAAAGAGGGAGGATGGAACCCTGAGTGGAAGGCCTTGTGTAATTATATGATCCTAATTAGCAAAAAAGGGGTCAGTGACACTTATTCTAGCAGAAGAGATATGAGCGAGGCAGCTGGACTCTAAATCCCTGCTGGAAAAATGATGCAATGTATGGAGTGCATAAATTTTACATTCATCTGCCCGGGGAGTTTGATTAGTGACCATAACATTTTAATGGTGTGAATTAGAATAACAATAAGCTGTAAGAGTGTATATATTACTACAAAAGTAATCGGTCAGGCTTGATGCAACTTTGCCATTAAGTGATTGTGTTTTAATTCTGAAGCCCTCATAAAACACCGCGCAGCACTGAATCTGCTGCAGGTATTCAGGAACTGGAGAGGCTGCTCTGCAGACTGCCTGAGTGGTACTTCGTGATTACAGTTCCATAATGTGCCATTTTATGATTAATATGACAAATATTCTCATTAGTATGGTCATGATTTGAACCATACTACACAGTCCTACTAGATACACGCTGTAATTGCTGTTCATGGCTGTAGCCCAAGTCCTGAGCAGCAGTGTTTTTTATTGTCAGCCGCCACAGGACCAAACAGAAGCAGACAGTATTCTATATTTGTTACTGGATACCGGTAAAGCCACAGAACTCAGCCAGTTGAAGCTCAGCTGAAAATGTACTGCAGATCATGACCCACAAAATGTTACATGGACATGCACCTTCATACCTGTCTGACCTTCTTAAACCTTTTATTCCATCATGTGCCCTATGCTCTCAGAATGCAGGGATTTTGTCTGTCCCCAGGGTTAAAAAGAAGTTGGCTGGTGGCAGCCTTTTCTTACCATCCATAGTGTAGCTCTTGTAGTCCATTCCCATAACCCTCTGTTTTCTCTATCCTAAGCATATAAGCAGACATGCTGTGTACCTCTCTGTGTCTCTCTCTCTCTCTCTCATATTCTATCCTTGCTCCACGTCCTCACCATGCAGGGAGGTTAAGCAGCCAGGTCCTAGCTTGCTGCACTTCCATGATTATGTTCTGTACATCATTGTTGTTGCTCTGCTGTCCTTTTCTCATCTTTTCTTTTTTTATCTCTACACTTTCCACTCACCCCAACCGGTCAAGGCAGATGGCCGCCCCACCCTGAGCCTGGTTCTGCTGGTTTCTTCCTATCTTTAAAGGGAGTTTTTCCTCTCCACTGTTGCCCAGTGCTTGCTCATGGGGGATTTCTTGGGCTTCTCTCTAAATAACGTTGTAATGTTTTGACCTTAATATGTGAAGTGCCTTGAGATGACTCTCAAGGTTTAAATAAAAAGAAAAAAAAACTTGAAAATTTAAAATTTAATGTAGCAAATATATATCATTCAATCTTATAATAATGAATCCATTGTCCGTGTAAGTTGAAAATATGTTGTTGTTGTTAACAGGTAATACCACGAATTAAAAGGCACGAGGCTGAGATTCCACTGTGCACACAGTGGAATCACAGTGGAATCTCCCACAGAAATTGAATTGAAACCTTGAGAAAGTCAAGAACTCTTAAATGAACATCTGAAGTAGTTCAAAAGTGGCTATAGTGCTGCGGGAAGTGAAAAAATATTATTAGATATTATATCAGTGATAAATAGATCGACTTCCAAATAAGAAAACACTTGTGAATCTCACAATCTTCATGAAAACTGTATAAGTGGCTTTGAAGAAGAAATTGCTTAAGAATGAATCGTGACTAAGGCCCAGTGCTACATGTATGTTTATCTTCAACACTACTGTTTAAAACTTTGAATACTTAATATTAAATAAACTTATATAAAAAATTAACTTAATATTAAAATGATCCTGTGCTGTAAACTCCTGGTGTTATTGATCATGAGATAAGGCTTCGGCCTGTCTATGTGAGGGTGTTTTTTATTGAGCTGTGTTGTTATATGGTCAGTTACTGTGGGGGTTTTCTAAAAACCTCCAAGCAGAACACCTTGGTTCAACCACCAGGTTGATTGCGTTCCAACATCCAGTTAGGTAGTTGACATGTGCAAAGAAGAGCCACACTGCACTCTTTTAAACTAGAAAGAATTGTTAATACCACAAAAGATATTCTAGCACTGAGGAGGACGTGTTGGATTCGTGTTCTTTCAAGTCTTCCTGTGTGGGATTCTGAATAAAAACAATTAATGAGTTGGTGCCGCAGGCCTTTTATGTGGCAGTCAGACATTTTGGTGGTAGCGATCATTGTTTGCACTGTATTGATCACATTTGATGTGTTTTTTAATTGGATTACAGTGTCCCCACAAATGTATCAAGTCCAGTATAATTTGGTAAAGACCACCAACAGTAGGATGATGCAAAGGAATGATACTGTGCAATTCAATGAATCTGATTATTTACTAATCAAATAAAATGAAGACATTTCACCAAGAGGTCTTTTTTACGTGTTCTTTAGCTCTGTTCTTTGTTTGTTTCAAGTTTACAGTACAGTGCACTTTTAATACAACTGACTCACCAAATTAAGGATGCTAATTAAGATGAACAAAATAAGTTAAGTGCAACATATAAACTATGTGTCTAACACTTTTGGAAAAACTTGTAAAACTTTTCACACTACTATTGGGGGTAGTTGCCAGAGATGAATCAGACTCAGGGGAGAGGGGAAGGCCAGACACGTCCACTGTCACCGTGTTCAGATGAGTTAGGTTGTACAGCCTGTGTACTTTATAACAGCATGACACATTTTATACATTGCATCTGACTCTGACTAGTGTAGTAATGTTTCCAAGTCTTGCCAAGTGTTTGATTTTATTTGCTGTGCCCTGGACAGGACAATGTAGTGCTGGTCCCAGTTAGCCTGCTGCAAAATTGGGCAGGGCTGCATCACAAAGGTATAAATCCTTCTCAACAAAGTATAGATCACTGAATGAAATAATTTTCTACTAGAATATATTCAGGAACAAACAACAATTCAGTTACATGCTTTATTTATTAACTTATATTTTCACAGAATTAAAGTACAGCGTCAATAATATATAGGGAACACATCAAATGTTTAAACTGAAAAAAAAAAGAAAAAAGAGTAAAAGAAAGAGTAATAATACATTTGAAACAGATGAAATGTCTCAATAAAGTTGGGACATAGACAAGGGACAAGGCCAAAATGCAATATTCTGATCTCAAGTAGCAGAGCTTTAAAAACAGGCATGGGCTCAGGAAAACTTCCAAAAATGATGATGCCATGCTATCAAAAATGTAAGCTAAAGTTCCATCATGCATCAGGTCTAAGATCATTTAAAATTGTTCTTTTAGATTAATCAAAATGTGGTTATGGTAGGAAATGTGGAAATCTGACACAGCCACATCTTGCAGACGAAAGAGGGGGAGTCTGCATCAATGCTAAAGATATATCCAGGTTTTAGAGCACATGCTCCCATTCAGGGAAGACCTTGCATATGTTAGCAGGGCAAAGCTAAACCACATACTGATCTATGACAACAGCACGGCTTCATAGTAGAAGTCCAGATGTTTTACCAACTGAAAATATTTGGTGAATCTTGAAACTCAAAACACAACAAAGAAGAGCCAGGACTGTTGAGCAGTTTCTCTCCCAAAACTCCAACAACTGGTTTCCTCAGATGTTTACAGACTGTTGTTAAAAGAAGAGGCAATGTTACTCTGTGGTGAACATTTTTTTACATTGTGCTGCTGCCATCAATTTCAAAATGACCTTTTGAAAAAGGCACATTGTTACAGTTAAAACCTTTGATATGTTTTCTGTGTTTTATTGTGAATAAAATATGGGTATTTGAGATTTATAAATCATTGTAGTGTCCCAACGTTTTTGGATTTGGGTTCGTGCTAAAAGTTTTTAACAATGCAAAAGCTAAACACTAACTAAAAAAAGTATCTCTAGATAAGCTGAAGCTATCACAGTTGGCATTTTGCATGTTGGCAGGTTGTAGTTTCACATTTCTACATATTTCTACATCGACAGCCCATGTCCTAACTTTGTTAGATACTGACACTCAGTTTTACACAAACATTAGCATTGGCTGTGTAATTAGAATGAGTAAAGTATTCATTATCATTAATGTTAAAAAACAGCCTTTAACCAAGTTCACACAAGACTTAAAAGGCTGAACAGACTTAAAAAAAGACTTAGTTTGCATAACAGTGCCATTTACTTATAGTCTATAATTAAATTATCAATTCTGGGCTTTGATAAACTCATATTTGACAAAAAATGTAGGTCATTACAGCTAATTTAACATCAGAGGACAGAGCCGCTAAGTGACACAGGACAAGACATGGAACCAGATTGGCCCTTTGGTAAATGGTTGTTTTCTTATGCAGTTAGAATTTGGAGATAACCTTTCTCCAACTTATAAGGCCAATAATAGATTAAACCAAAATAAACCTGTACAAGATGTTAACTTACCAAAGAACACAGCTGTGTGAGTTTATTACTCTTACTTAAGTTAAGTAAAGCAACGCTACGTTGGCAGTGTATGGACCTGCCTTGATGCTTGTCCTAACTTTACCAATGCATGTGCTAACAGAGAAATGTCTTTGTGTGACAGAAGTGTTTCTCTGCTCCGTACAGTGTGCATACACCCCCAGAAACACCCCCTTTGTGCCTTGTACTCATTGGTCCGTAGACCATCCCCTTCCTTTATCTTGAGTGACATTCAGTTTGGGCAGTGCACTGGAGAAACGCCAGACAGAGCAAAGCACAGCTGAAAAAGGTGAGGCTGTGCAATTTGTTTCAGAACTCAGTACCTGCCTCAGTCCTACTAAGCCCATGCAGAGGGGACTGATCAGCCTGTGGAGGCAGTTGGTTGTCAAATCTAAAAAAAGAAATAAAGTTGCTCTTGCCTTGTATCATGGGAGATACAGAAGTCAAAAAACACCTGGACCTACATGAGGAGCACAAAGTCCATTCCTGATGATGTTCTTTGGACTATGAAAGGGTCAGCTTGGCATCTAGATGAAGCTGCCAGATGCTGAGCAGATTTTGACAGGTCATCCTTTCACATTTTGTCCTTGACCTCTCCATATACCTCTACAGAGGTCACTAAATATTTGTCACTTTTGCCTACAGAAGCTGTTTTTCTAATATTTTTGTGTTGTTTAATACCGTGTTTGTGATTTTCCTATATTTTCTAATATTATTCTAATAAAGACACAAAAAAATACAGTCATAATAACATTACCAAAACTACAATCCTAATGGTGAAGACTCCTTTGCACAATACTGTATATCTCCCTAGAAATCCATGAGAGGCTCAGAGAAAAGGCTTCAGCTCGTTACCAACATAATTCCAATTAACACATCTGTGCTGCTGACCAAATCCTCCCCTCCCTCTGTCCATTGATCCACATGAAGAGTTTGTTTTGTCCCTCTCCTCACTCAGCCCACCTTAACCGGACCCACTGGTGCAGTGTGTTTGCTTCAAGAGATACTCTGCAATCCTCAGCCAATACTGCAGCATATTGGCAACAGGCCTTAATCAGGATATTCCTCCAGGGACTGGCTGAGTCCTTTCATTTCAAGATTTGTGTGTGTGTGTGTGTGTGTGTGTGTGTGTATGCACAAGATTTCACTGTAAGTTAAGCTTTGTGTTTAGCTGACCACCCACACTAAATTCTTAAAGCCAGCGGAGGCAGCCAGCATCTGATCTGAATGATCACAGCAGTGATTATCTCCTCCCCTTTCCTGTTTTATGTCTACCTCCACTCTTTGCGGTGCTCTAAAATCCCCTCTCTGAGACAGATGGATGCAAAACTGAGTGTATCAGCATTTCTGAGGCTCTATCGCAACTGAACAATAAGAGAACATAAGGTTTCCAGTGGGAAAGGAATTCAGCAGGAGAAGAGAACGATGTGGTTTTCAGGGACTCTTCTGTTTCCACCCATTCTTCTAATGTCTCATAGAAGAAGCATAGAAAACAAAATATAAGAGTGTCAGAGACATAAAACACACTAATGACCACAGGCATTTATGTAAACCTACTTAATCTGGATAACCTTGTTATCATCATACAACAACTATAGCCCAGCCCTACAGAACAAGTTGTAAATATGTGCAAACAGTGTCGACAAGCAAGAAAGTTGGTATTTTTCAAAGTAGTGCACGTACAGGCTCACAAACATAGAACTCTTCTTCAGAGTGCATTTACATTGTCAATAGAAGACAGATCTGGGCTGCAGACAGGTCAGTCAAGCACATGCACTCTCGTGTGTCTGTAAAGCCATGTTGTTGAAGCACGTGCAGAGAGAGGCCTGGGATTGTCCTGCTGAAAAATGTACTAATCTCCTGGGTAAAGATGTTGACTTGATGGCAGCATGTTTCTCTAAAGTCCCAATATACTCTGCAACTGCATCAGTGGTACCTACACACATAAGAAAGTTATACACATTGTGGGCACTGACGCAGCCACATTTCATGTTAGATGTTTTTTTTTGTACCATGTGCTGACACAGTGTGGACGGCTGAAAGACTCCTCTAACCACAGAACGTCTAGGTGCAGAGAATCTGGAGGTTTTTGTGCACAGAATTCATGTTTTGGCTTCTTGCTGTATATTTTGTAGTTTCAGGTTGTATTTCTGGGTGCAGCAGCAGACTGTGGTAAGTGATAATGGTTTACCAAATCACTCCCAAACAGATGTGGATAAATTCATCGCAGTAGCGTGTTGGTTTCTCGTGCAGTGCTGCCCGAGGGCTCAAACACACAGCAGTGGTTTCCACCGCTGACATTTACACACATAGATTTCACATAGTCTCTGAAGCTTTTTACAACATTATGAACTGTACATGGTGAAAAACTTAAACTCTTTGCAGTCTTGCACTGAAAAATATTTTTTGAATTGATTAACAGCTTATCTTATGACAGTTAATCCAACCATGATCATGATGTCCTCACCTGTTACCTATCACCTGCCATATTTGGAAACATCCAGAACAGAACTTGAACTTGAATATTTAGTAAACTTATTTTGCTCATGTCTCAGCTTTCAAATCTGGAGATATTGCAGATAATTGTTTGTGTGTTAGGCCTAAAAGTGGCCCATCAAGTCAAGACTTGGTTTGTCAGGTGTATTCTGGGGTAATAAATTGAAGAAAATGGCAATCTTGACAAATTCACAGTGATGTTTAAAGTTAAAGGCAAAAAAGCAAATGTAAGTTTTCATTGCATCAAGTTTTAATGGAGAATTACAGAATAAAAGATTGATGGCAGGGCAGAGGGAGTAGGATTGGTGACAGGAGAAATATCTATCTTTTTAGAACTAGGATCTAGTTTTATTGAATTACCATTCAATAAATAATGACATGTTTTTAAGAGGCTTCGATTTCAACATCTCAGAGTATAGAAGCATCAGGACAGTTCTGATAAATCAGGTACATCAGATGTGCAACATTTATTAAATCATGCTAGCCTTCATAAAAGTTCTATAGATAGATAGATAGAGTGATAGAGTGAGAGATCATTAGGACATTCAACAGAAAATCTACAAACTTACAATACACATACAAAACATGGTACAAAGAATAACACACAAGTACACACAATAATTACAATAGTAAAATCTGTGAAAAACATGAATAGAAAGTATGTCATACATATCAATACATATAGTTGAACTGTAGCAGACTGTAGCAGATGCTGATTTTCTGTCAGAGAGTCATTGTACAGGCTCATGACTGTTGGCACAAATGACTTTCTGTGCCTTTCCTTGTCAAGACTGAAGAAGTCTCTGACTAAAACTGCTCTGCTATTTGACCAGTAGCTGTGGAGAGGACATGAGCTGTGATGCTGCTGCCCCAGCTCTGTCCCTTTCTGTGCACAGCGTCTGTGTTGCACTTTTAGTCCAGTACGTTGTCTGGGTGAACTCCCACGTATTTGTACCTCTCCACCACCTCCACCTTCTCTCCCAGTTCTCTTCTTCCTAAAGTCCACAACCATCTCCTTGTCTATATATATATATATATAGAGAGAGAGAGAGAGAGAGAGAGAGAGAGCGAGAGAGAGAGATAGTGTGTGTATATATGGCCACTTTATTTTAAAACCCAGTGCAATCCAACTCTGATGATGAAGCAATCGATCTGTAATCCATCATATATCATTACAAGGTCATATTTATCATATCATATTTTCAAAATCCAATGTTCATGAATTTTGGTTTCAGAGCAGTTACTGAGTCTCAAACTGTGCATGTACTGACCTCTTCTAAGGAGGGTGAAATAAGGTTCTCTGTGTTTGGTTTGATGAGTCACTTACATATACAGTTTATGTAGCACAACTGGTTGGAAAACTGTGAGGAGTTAAATGTTATAAGATGTCTGGTTGGATGTGACTAGGAAGGCAAAGAGGAAGACCATGTATTTAATTAATTTGATAAGATCTTTACTTGATTATGGATTTCTTGTCTTTGTCTGAGCTGAGTCTAATACAGAGCTTAGAAAATGAGATATTTTATAGACAAAAACAATCAGGCTGTGAGACTTTTAGAACTTAACCAGTTCCTGTGGATATTTCTTTCTTCACCTAAACAGTGTTAAATAAAACGACAGAGATGGAAGCAGGTGTGAGTGTGTTGGAACACTACACCCGATCAGGACAGATTTTAATTGTGAGCACGTTTTTAAACACAAGAAGTAACTAATCCATTGGATTCTGTGAGCAGAAATGAGTGTACATATGG
This sequence comes from Helostoma temminkii, assembly GCA_900302695.1. NCBI lineage: Eukaryota > Metazoa > Chordata > Actinopteri > Anabantiformes > Helostomatidae > Helostoma > Helostoma temminkii. The sequence continues at coordinate 2,649 of OMLM01008971.1, read as the reverse complement.
TTTAAGCACAGTGTAAAAATTAGGCTCCAGCTTGTACTGAAAGGGCTAGTTGAAACTGATTTAGAAATTACTAAGCATCACGGAGTGGTTACCAGTAAACAAAGGCTTAGCAGGGATTTTGTTTGCAAATGCATACATACACTGGTATGCATTTGCAAACAAAATCCATGCTAAACCTTTGTTTTAGAGAGTTTAGAAAAAAGCTTAGTCTGGGGTGGAGAGCAAGATAAAAGAAGACAAAACTTGTGCTTGTGATACAGATGCAGACACAGTTTCCCCTATCGAGAACGAACAAGGGAGCAAATATACACACACTTAACATGTTGGTGTTAGTTACATGATATGTACATGGTATCTGGATAGAGGTTAAACACAGTGAAATCATAAATCATTTCATGACATTAAAGGATACTATATGTCACAATCTCATTCTGCCTACTCTTAATTGTTACACCTATTAATCATTCAGCTCCAGTCGTTTGCCATTTTCTAACTCTCATCTCGTTTCAGACCCAGCCCCTCCTCTCCTGCTCCCCATCTTCTCTGTTTCCCTTTGCTACAAAGCTCTCTGTAATTAACTGTGCTCTGGAAATAGAAATCAAACTTTACATTTCTGCCTTACAGCACCAAAGGCATCATGGCAATGATAGTTCCAAAACTTAGAGCATTGTTATCCCCCCATTTTTTTATATGTCATCACAATACTGTCACCTTTTCTTCAGATGAAGGACACTTATTCTTTACTTTTCTACTAATAAAGAAATATTATTAGTGGATATATTTATTTCCTTGATGGCGACAGGGAAACATTTTTAAGATTGGCCCTAACTAAGGTTTTATGTTCTATATTTCACACCGATCCTTTAAGACCAGTGGCTCAGCAGCTCGTGGGTCATGCTTTTTAATGCTACACACTGAGGTCACTCACAGAGAACAGGCTGTATTTGTGTTATTGAGTGAAGCCTCTAATTGATGATAATGGCAGAGCTGCTGGGGCAGCCAAGCTGAAAATGAAGAATCTATTAATCTGAATTGTAATTTGAAAGTTTTAAAGGTACTGCTAATTGGATCTCTTTCTCCAAAGGACAAGCTAATAGAGGTGTTTTATCGCACTCAAAATTTGGGAAGATATTTTAAAGAGACTTTTGGATTTTATTGAAAACAGGTCTCACCTTGAATGAAATGTAAAGCCTGTCTTAACAGGGACAAAGTCCACTGATAACACCTGCCACACGGTCTCTTACTGTCAGTACTCAGAGAGATGAAAAGCTAGATACACATTTATACATTTCCCACATCCTCTCTATTTTCTTTTGGACCTAGGCCCTAATTATTCCACAGCTTCTCATACTCTTTGTTAATGTTGCTGTCACTTAGCACTGCTGCACCTATCACCACTGTCTCATTTTGTTCCTTGCCTACTACCACAATGTCCAGTTGGCTATGGAGTATGCCTGTTTGCCTCAGGCAGGACAGTACTTTTTAGAAATCCCATAGGATCTTAATCCTGTTATTTTCCTCAACCTTTAGACGAGTCCTCCATCTGGACTTGGAGTGTGGTTTAGCTATCCTATACCCAGCACAGTTGGGCTCCCGAATAGTGGCCAGCAGGCCAAGCCCAATGGACTGCAACAACTTTTATCAAGTTCTAAGTTATTTCTAGCACAGCATTAACACACAAACAGGTTACAGTCGTTAGTCTGTTGATGGTATAGAATAAAAAAATAATAATAATTAGATACCCATGCTGTACACAATGCTGCATTGGCACTGCGTGTTGTACTGTCTGTAAGGCCTTTCTGCACCTAGTGTGGTAGAACTCTACATCTACTAATCTGGTGTGTAGTGTACAGGTGCTATTTCAGTGACTCGTGCTGTTGCTGACAGAATTTACAACAAACAGAAGCTCTGGGTCATTATAGACGGTGCTGTAGATGACCAAGCCTGTTAGGACACAGTTATACCAGGTTACAGTGTTTGACAGAGAAGAACATAATTTGGAACAATAAGATCCTTTTGTTACTCTTCACCACTCTTTGCCAAGATGTGACACTATGTGCCCTTTGTCCTCATTAGAAAGGATCTATGACCACCAATCTGTATTCCTTAGGCTCTCTGAGGTGAGCAGTCTTTGGAATTTGTACAACACAGAATGTCTTCCACAAAGCCTCGGGCTCAAATGTGATGGATCATCTCACACTGCTGGTCTGCACATTGTGCACCCAGGAGCTGATGCGGTCTGGGCTTGCTACCCTCCCTGCCCTGATACTCTGAAGTTTCCTTCTTACCCATACTAGGAGAAGATAGAGAGGGATTAACCATATTCCTGGCCTATGTTGCCAGAGCTCTTCACTGAGATTGCAGCTTTAACTACATTCATTCATTCATCTTCTATACCGCTTAGTCCCCGCAGGGGTCACGGGTGTGCTGGAGCCTATCCCAGCCAGCTTACGGGCGAGAGGCGGGGTACACCCTGGACAGGTCGCCAGTCTATCGCAGGGCCACATATAGACGAACAACCATTCACACTCTCACTCACACCTATGGGCAATTTAGAGTCCCCAGTTAACCTGAGCATGTCTTTGGACCGTGGGAGGAAGCCGGAGTACCCGGAGAGAACCCACGCAAACACGGGGAGAACATGCAAAC
>OMLM01008970.1:0-14400 GCA_900302695.1 Helostoma temminkii | reverse complement strand
TGTGTCACCAGCTTGAGTTATTATGTGCACACACTCAAACTGTAGCACTTCCTGTATAGTTACGCATCACTTTGTGTTGCACAAAAGTTAAATGTTTGATCAATTCTTCGATTATGAGAATGTTACTGCCATTTGGTTTCATTTCCTACACTGCAGCTTGTGTCGTACAAAACGCTTGTAACAGCAGTTTAGTGATTTTCATCTTTTCCCCTCAGTTAATTGAAGGATCACACGTCCTTCTACACACCCTGTTTCAATTAAAAGCGTTTCAGAACAACTGAAACAAATTAAAAGAAAAAAAAGAAAAAAAACGGCCACAGACGTTTTCTTGCTGTTGCTCATAGTTGAGGATTTTTCAGATAAATGTGTGAAGACATACGCTCAAGGACAAGAAGCGAAGTGACTAAACAGACGCTGTGGAGGTTTGATGCTCGATTTCAGTTTTCCTCCAAATACTGTTTGACTGAAACAAATCTAATATTGGCCAGAAAGACACTTGCAGTCCCTGGTTTCAACTGACCTTGACCATTTTGCACTGTTGCCATGGTAACAAATGAGACGAAGAAAATGTGCTGCAACTAAAAATGTTTTCCCCACACTGAAAGCTGCTATAATCACTTACATGCAAATGGTAGTGAGTGTGTTTTTTTTAACTCTACCTGAAATGGACTCTGGCTGTTGTAGTTCTTCACTTCTTTGTCAGCTCCACGAACAAGCAGCACTCTGGCACAATTATCCTGCAGAAGAAAGAGGGAAACAAATCAAATAAAAGATGAGAAAATGTCTCTAACAACACTGAAGCCTTTAATTCTCCTACTTTGGTGACCAGAGAGGATGATCAGCTTCCAGTGACATTAGCAGAATTTTCCAAAAGAAGTCAGAAGAGCAGGAACTGGTCAGTGTGGATGGACGTCTGAGCAGCCCAGCACTGACAGAAAAATGAGGGAAGACAACAGAACAACTACCTACATGAGGAATGGAGCTTCACTCGCTATTCCTCCACTCAAAGAGAAAGAGGGAGAGAGAACGAGAGATACACAGAGAGAGAAGAACAGAGGGATGGAGAGTGCTGAGGGGTTTGAATCTACTGCACAAATCGCCCACAAAGTGCTCAACCACGCATGCACTGTGCACACACACATGAATATAAATACTTTTTTTAGATCCACAATAAGCTATTGAGAGTTGAAAAATGCTCAGTCTCACTCTGATACTGATACACAACCATAATCTGTGCTGTGCTGTAGGCTTTACAAATAATTCTGCCATTAGACGTTTAACATCTTCTATTAAGAGTGGGTTATTTTTACTCATGGACGTTTCCATCTGGAGCGTGGCAATCCCACGACATGTTTTTCTATCTATCTATATATATATATTCTGCATTTAAAAGGAAGCTTTGAAAATGAAATGTGGGACATATTTCAGAGCTATGAACTGAAAAAGCAAGAGGAGAATAAAAGATGAGATGAAGAGACAGAGGGAATGTAAGATATGTCAAATCTCTGATGTCCATGATGCTGAGGAAGATCCAGGAAGCAGCATGGAAACTGTAAACGGATCTTCCTCATTTCATGTTGTGTTCGTGACTGTAGGTCACAGAGAAGCCACAGTAACAGTACCAACGTGCTATTAAGAAGGAGCGAGACAGAGAATAATCCAGGTTAAATCCATTAGTTTTCATTGCTTCTGCCATCCAGTTCACTGGATATGATGGGTGGATACTTTCTATAATTTTTATATATTTTTTTATTATAACATAAAAAAATGAATAAAAAAATGACTGGTAAAAAAAAATTAACTCTGATCCACTGTCAACGTGAACTTATAGGATCCATTCTTCCTCCTCATGGAGTCTGTCTTTTAGCTTTTGTAATTATTTGCTTTTTAACGGATACGCCTGCTCATACAGACGATTTTGTATTGTAAACCTAACTCCATGAGAGGCGACACAGTGGTGTGGTGGTCAGCACTGCGGCCTCACAGCTACAAGGACCAGGGTTTGAGTCCACCGGGTTCCTTTCTGCTCAGGTTCCCTTTTGAATAATCTTCCTTCCACAGTCCCACATGTGCAGTTTTGGTTAACTGGTGACTCTAAACTGTCCACAGGTGTGAATGGTTGTTTGTTTTTCCCAGTCCTGTGATAGACTGGCTTCCTGTCCAGGGTGCACCCTGCCCATGCCCAGTGACGGCTGGGATGGAATCCAGCACCCAATGATCCTTAACATGAAAACCAGTTAGCGTAACAGATGGACACTGTGAGAAGACCAAAGCCAAGCAACTATAATGTGTGTAAGAAACCCACCATGTGCTGATGCCTGTGTGTTCCAGAGGTTCTTGATTTGCAAGCAAATATTAAAACTAACCTGTCAATTACTGATGGTCAAAATGATGGTACTGTCCAAATATATATGGACCTAGGAGCTCCTCCACTGAAAGCCATATTGCACAGTGGCTGACATGTTTCTTCTTCAGTCCCACATTCTCTGTTCTGCTGCTACAAATACTCCAAATGTGGATTAATCCAGGACTAAAAATAGTCCAACAAAAAACACACTATTGTCTCATGTTTGAATATTATTTTATGAAAAATTAGTGTCCATTACTGAGACACTATTGTGTCTGCAGTATTTGGGAGACACATTTAAAGGTTTTATCTGACTTGGTGACATTAAAAATATATATTAATGGGAGCTTTGTCCTTTAAGAACATATAACAGTTACATAATGAGCCTTTAGCAACTGCCTGCACCGACACCAGTGCACAACTTCACACTCACAACCGTCTCCACAACACTAAACACTGAACAAATGGTGGAAGATGGTGTTAAGATCATGTCAGAAAGGTCAAACACGAACGGCTCCTTTGAAATAGAAGCAGAATTGTGTTTATTAAGTGGAAATAAATGCTCACTTTGATTCAGATGCACCAGTGGGATGTTTCTGAATCTGAGCTGGTGTTCTCAGTTTATGGCTTTGCTCCAAGGGTAGAGTAATAAATGGTCCCAGATGACTGACTGTACAAGCCAGGGTTAAAGGCCACGGCTGACCTCTAGCTGGAGGGGACACTCACAGTTTTAAGTAAAGTGGTTCATCTGTTCTGTGCACATCCAGTTAGAGGGTAAAGTCTCTTCTTCTGTGTTTTATTATGAAAAGTATTCCAGTCTTCTTCATGTGTCCAAACCTGAGCATAACATCAGCATCCGCAACAAACACAGTGAAAACGTGAAGTAAATTAAATATGTACGCATCAACTCATTCATCAGAAAAACAGTTAAAGGGTCAAATGAGCAGCTAAAAATAAAAAAAACATCTTGAAACAGGACTAAATGAGAAACTTCTGGTCTGCAAAAGTAAAGATCAAAAACCTTTACCATGTTTCAATACTTCATATAACCTCAGTTATTACTGATGCTTTCAGATCCAGTGTTTTATCATTTTAACATCTACAGTTGGTGAATAACGAACTGCTCATCACAATTTAGGTTTAGAGTTTAGAGCATCTTATCATTTACCTTCACTTTTGATACATGCAACACAGGATTCATCCTGTTTTAAACAGATCTGGCTTCACTACATTAAAATAATCAAGTCAGTTTAACAGGGATCAGTGCTCTTGTTCGAGCATGTGCGCGCACACACACACACACACGCGCACACACACACGCGCGCACACACACTCGCACACACACACACACACACCTGTGAATCACTCATGCACTCCTGCTCACCTGGTTGTACAGGGCACAGATGTGCAGAGCCGTGTTTCCTGAGGCATTCTGGGCGCTCATGTCTGCTCCATAGAAGAGCAGATGCTCCAGGTGCTGCACGTGGCCGTGGCGGCAAGCCTACACACACACACACACACACACACACACACACACACACACACACACACACACACACACACACACACACACACACACACACACACACAAAGAAGTGTTTCACTGTCAGATGAAGCCTTTACACTTTCACTATAGAAGACAGTAGCTGCATTAAGAGGTGAGAAACACTAGATGTCAGTGTGCTGCAAAGGAGATAAAATCAACATGAGCTGCAGCTGCATCCTCAGTTTGAACCCAGACATCAAGAGCATGTGTGGACACAATATAACACAATAGCAGAGAGTAAAAGACAACTGCACAGGAAGGTATTACTTTTCTGAACCAATTTCTCTGTAAATGACATCAGTGTTTGGGTTCATGGTGACAGATGCTGTTAGTTGTTCAGCACAAGTGGGGATTATTTTGAAATGGCCAATTTAGACTGAAGCTTATTTCAGCGACTGAAAGGGTTCGTGGAGGACGGACAATCATCCAACAGCTGCTTATCAAACAAACAGGCTGCAGTGAAAGGTAGTGAGCATTAGTGGCATCACAAAGTACAGCAGGAAAACATTCGTGTGTTTTCATAGTGTCCAGATTAGTTTTTACCGGTGTATTAATTCCATCACGTTTGATAGAGTAAAATATGACACAATTGTGGCCTGCTCCATATATTCCACATACATTTAATTTGATGAAAAATCACAATTTAGAAGCAGAGTATTATTAAGTGTTCATATTTTGACAAATTCTGTGGACTGTTATGCATTAAAATAAAAAATGTCCAAAATAAAATATGCAATTATTAATCAAGTCATTGAGCATTAATTTGGAGAGGACAGTGAATTTATAGCACTTCCTGTTTATCATGATGATGCCATTATCAGAAAAAGACTTGAGAGGAGGTGGAGATCTGGATTATAATCACATGAGGGTGTGAGGACGAGGAGTTTAGCAAAGACCTGGTGTGAACTAATGAGTAATGTGATAGAACAAGCTGAAATCATCCAATCAAATATTCTGTCAATTACTGAAGGAAATAATTCATCATTTAGCCTTTTCAAATGTGAGAATGTCCAACTACAAAGAAGACAGCTGCAGACGTCCTGTTGGTTTGACCTATTGTCCAACGCCCTGCGGTGTTCACAGCAGAACGACATGAGGCAGAGAAAAAGAGCAAATGGTCACATTTAAGAAGCTGAAGCAAACATGTTTGGCATTTTTCAGCCATGCAAGCTGTGCAGCTCGAGGGAGGACGGTCTCTGTCTGTTGGACGGAAACATCCCAACAACTTTAAAATACAACTTCCATCACAGTGTAACTGACACACAGACACTTGCCTCCTCACTGTGCTGTTCTCTCAACCTTCCCACCAGAACCACCATCAACTTGGATTCTGTGATTTTGAGTGAGACCACAGTTTTATTTCTAGGTTGTGTAAATTTAGATTTGAAGGTTGTGGCCAATGAATTTAACACCGTGTCATGAATAAACCTCAAACTCTGAACCTGCAGCAGCCGCTCCGCTGTTCACCGCCCTGCCTGACGGCCGATTGTTATCGCGTCTGAAATGGGACAGATGGGGGAGGCAGAGATTTTGCAAGTTGACAGTGAGGGAGATATAAGCAATCTGATAAAGCTCTTGGCCTGGACACACATACACACAACGCTGTGTGGAGACGCTCACAGTTTGTCACTGCTGCAGAGTGGCTCTGTTTAAACAGCTTTATCTCCTTCTACAGGGAACAGCTGCCAAGACTGTCGCCCACAGCCAGAAAGGCTGTGTGTGCTTCAGTAATGCTTTCCCAATAAGAGCTCTTCCAAGTAACCAAACACCGAAGAGTTCCCCTGTGCACGTGTGTGCACCTGGAGAGTCTAGTGGTGTGTGTGTGTGTGTGTGTTTACCTGGTGAACCTCGTGCCAGCCGTTCTCGTCCTGGCAGCAGACGGAGGCGTGGTGGCTCAGCAGGAGCTCGCAGCAGCCCGGGTCTCCTCCCACCACCACGCTGTGATACAGAGGAGTCAGACCACGACTGTCCTTGTAGTCTGGAGACGCTCCCAGCTCCAGCAGCGTCTGCACAGGGACAGTCTGTCTTAATTATTATGGTAAAAACTGTCTCATTAGTGGAAGGTTTACTGTGGAATAACAATTACCCTTATTATCATCATAATGAACTTCTCTTCTTTTATTTATTTCTTTTTTAAAACAAGTGTTTTAATCTGTCAAAAGACAACGTGCAGCTGATTAGAAAAGAAACAAAAAACTCCTCTAAGATTTAAAAGATGAAGGTGATTTTGCTCGTCTGCTCTGACAGAAGAACAACAGTCAGAAGAATCGCCATCTATTTCTCATCTCAACGTTCCGTTTCATCACAGGTTAAAAACCTGATGCTGCAAAAAGATCAGCAAGCACGCTCTGAAAACTGTGAGGTGTGCACTACGGCTCCAAAAGAAAGCTGCCAATGCACAGAGAAGCTGGAGCGAAAAGATGAAGAGAATAAGCGGCATGAAAGTAGTCGCACTCTTTTACCGTCAGCGTAATCTGGTTCTTAGACCGTGCAGCTTTGTGGAGGGCGGTCATGCCGTCTTTGGCCCTGAAGTCCAAATGAGCTCCTCCGTTTTTCATCACTTTGATCAACTCCACAGCGTTGTCCATGTGGGCAGCAAATGTCAACGGGCTCTCTAGAAAGAAAATAAAGAAAGAAATGTAATGTGAGAGGAAAAGAGAAGACACCCAGCAGACATGTTCATATTAAACAGTAGCAAATAAAAACAGCACAGCAGTGTGGACTCCAGGCTCTGAAGCTGAAGCTTTCTTTGGCACAAACCACAGGGGAACTTTCTGCTTTACCCATTACAGGCAAACTGAGGTTTGTTAAGTCACATGATGCAGGTTGTTCATAAACAGACTGTAGGAAACAACCTTCAGCTCAGCAACAGGAAGAACCCTGGACCTGCTTCCTGCAGACTCATCACCTGTGGTTTCAGAGCACATTCACCTCAGGATTCACGCCTGTTTCCAGTCTGTTGATTGTGTAAACTGTGTAATTACAGCGAGTTTAGCAGCTCAGGTGTGTAAAAACTCATTTTAACAACATACAACATCATTTTGGGAAATGTTTTATCCCGAGGGGAAGCCACACCTTCTGCTAGATGAGTGTAATTAGGACCACCTGCTGTTCAAACAGCTTGTACTGGTTCTGTTTATCCATAGTGTTACTGTTATTCAGTGTGTGTCTAGTTCGGACAAACTGTAACTACTGCATCTTCTGCATCTTGTCTACTCATTAACTGTGGTTCTATGGAGCTGCCTGGATGAATGAATATGATGACCCTTTTTTTAGTGGAGAGTTCGGCTTCATGACCCAAGTGTTGTGGTTTTCAGAAGTTATTTGGTTTAAAAGTCACTCTGTGCTGATGCTCATCAACTTAGTTATCAGTTATGGACTAAGGCAAAGCTGTAGACCTCAGTTCAAGTCATTTGGACGCATCAGGTCTGAAAGATTTAAATACAAGCAGGGTCCAAGTCTCAGTCACATGCCCTATGTAGAACTTATTTTTACTTTTATCAGCCTAATATTTATAAAAGCTGCATATCTGGGTCAGTTTGTTATTCTGAATTTTAACATATTGTAGCTCAAAGCAACATTACAATCAAAGTCTAAGGAGGCCTGGGACTCGTCACTGGCTTTAGATGGTCACTATTCAAGTTTGAACTCACCTGCCAAAATCAGTAAGTGTATGTTATAGAGCTCGGATTCAAAGCTACAGATAAAGTGGATAAGATGAAGATAAAGATGTGAAATTAAAACCAGAATGTTTTAACGGTCTTCATCTCAGGCCACGTCGCTGTTCAGGTTGTTCTGTGCTGATTTCATTCGGCTGATTAAAGCAGGTCAATTGCTTGTCAAAACTAATTAGAAACAGAAAAACTTTGAGGTAATTAAGACATCGTTGAATATTTTAATCTAAATTAGGTCATCAAAACAAGACAATGAGAAAACTGATGTGTCCCAGTTTCACTGTGAAGCAGGTATAGTATGATATGGTAGTATACAGGGGTGGTAAGTAACTAAGTACATTTACTCAAGTACTGTTTTGATTACTGTTAAGATTCTTATAAAAACTTTATAAAGTACTAAAACTCACTGACAACACTCTGTCACTACATCAGGTGTTAAAATCACCTTAATCCACTGCTGTTTCTGTTCCACAGTCTGTAGGTAACATCACATTTTAACTGATATGGACCAGACTCTACATTTATGTTATTAACACTACTCTGTTTTATTGTTGCAGTACTTTTACTTCTGTACTTTACATTTATTTGAGTAGAAAATTTTAATTTCTTCTACTTGTATTTTTCTAAGCGAATACTTGCACTTTTACTTGAGAATTGAGTTTATGTACTTTTACACCTCTGGTAGGATAGAATACTATAGTATAAATGCACTACTGTTAATTGTTTATAGATACCAACTAAATTGAAGTATTTAAATGCTACAGATAATTAAACTTCAAGAAGTCAAAGCTAAATCTGTTCTAGAGAAGTCTGTGGAGATTCTCACTCATCCAGGTCATAATTTTCCCAGAGCTGATGTTCCCTGACAACTGGACTCACCTGACGTCTTCAGGACCTCTGGGATTTATTAAAAAGTTTTTCCTCTGTAGCTTTCTCATCATATTTGATTGCACTGCACTGTGAACAATTAACATTAACAAAAACAAAATTTTTTTTGTTTTTTGTTTTTACATGGTGTAGATCCCGCAGCTGCTCATGATGAAGCTGACTGGTGGAGGGTCCCAGGTATTTAAGCTCTGTAGAATCGCTAAGCTAACACTGTGACAGTCCGCTCAGCCATCGTGTTAGTTGTTAGTGTCAGTGTGAAGTGGGAAGAGATGTCAGGTCCTTATTGTAAATGAGAAATACCATCTGTAAACTGATGGTCGTTTCAGTCTGAGGTAGATGCTTCTTTCAAACCATCCGTCTTCTCTGACCACAGTGTGGACACTGCTGTCCCCCCGTCCTTCAGGTACAAATGGACTGCTGTGTTGCATTTGTGTTGCCTTAAATGTATCTGAAACTTATTCAGATACATTTTTATATTGAATCATACTTTTAATATTTAACCTGAAAATAAAATTATGAGAGAATCTCTGAGTGAAATGTCTGACATATGTCCTGAGTGTCTTCTGGAGACAGTTCTCACACTGAATGATAATGAATGACAGGAACTTTTTCTTCTGAAGGGATGAAAACTAAGTTTTGATTCCTCCAACTGTGCCGACTGTGTGTGGACACCAGCATCAGGCCTGTTTCCATTTCGTTTTGTTGATCACGTGGAAATCAATAGCTAGTACGAGCTGTGTAACGGGGGGGCTAATCTGCAGGGACACCTCTCCCCCTTCAGCAATAAGACGTTCAGTTAACAATTGCTCTCAAAGCCCATTAACACGACCTTAATTCTTCCTAATAGCCCCCTCTCCTCTCAGCTACACCTTTATTAGCCTCAGTGGGCCAGTATTTCCTGGTCAGTCTCTGTCTACTCTGAGCTAACAGCACCTGCACCACTGAGATGCTCTTGACATCTTCATTAAACGGTCATAAATAAACGTAATTCCCTCTTAAGTCAATATCTTTTAACCTATCGCTGGTTACCAAATGATTGGAATGAGCCGTTAAATAGGCTGCATGCTGCTTTAGATGGTAGAAGTCCATAATTATTTGGAAATCTGTGAAGTTAATCTCTAAGCCAATACACTGGTGATTTGTATTGTTCCTCTAAAGCAACAGTTTCTCTTTCTCAGAGTGCTCTTCATCAGAAGAGCTGGCTGATTGGTGTCACCGTGTGTCGGTGCAGCTGAACCTCACACTGCTTTCAGTGCCACAGTAACACAAGAGGCACGGCTCTTAACCCGACTCCCTGCTAGTTCTCCCTGCAGAGCTTTGACTAAAAGCCTTGATAATTTCCTGTCGATCCCGTGGAGTGCTCTGTCCCGTTCCCACTGAGCTGGATACCGTGGACGGGATAAATAGGCACAATTAAAAGTGGGATTACTACATTTTGTTAACCTCTTACCACACAGGGTTGCTAATTAGGTTGAATGTTTTGCTCCTTTGCACTCAGCAGTGACTGTAGTACAGTAGTATGTGTCCAACCTTCTGTTACTTCTGTTCTTTCCTGCTTTGCTTAAACTGATTTTCATTCACTTCCAGAAAACGTTACGTCAGAGTTAGTTACTGTGTCTCTCTCTTTCCTTCACCACTTTGTTTGTGAAAGTGAGGTCACCTAAAATGTCAATAATAATAAAAACCCATTGTGTATTCAAAAGTATAACCTGTATATGTTCCTACTCATTATTTTAAGCTGCTTTACTAAATTAACTTTATTTCCATAGTATCCAGAACACATTGGGCAACTCCAGAAAAAACAGCTTCCTGTTATATACCTGTAGAAAGTGTGGTACTATTTGCTCCTCACTTGAGTAAGAGAAGCAATTAAAAGTAAGTTGGGTTAGAGTGAGACAATGGTGCCACCTTACATGGGGCCGAGCAGAACAATGACAGCATGACTGCAGGACCTGATGGCACCAGTTTCCATCAACATGTGTACTGATAACATGCAACACCTTCTCATGTTGTGTATTGTGAACATTTGTGAGCTGTGTGGGAAACTCAGTGACATTAGGACACAGCTCATTACTCTCAGAGCTGGCTGCTCCCGGTGTGGTTGTGTATAAAAACACAGAGCCAAGTCTGTGGATGAAGTAACTATTTATTCAGGATGCAGCAGGCACTGAACACACACACTGTCAGGAATGACTGATACACAGCTCACATGGTCACACCTGGAACATGCTCATCATCACAAACAAAATCCTCCACTGCTGCCACCAGGGCAACACGCTCCACTTCAGTAACTGGCAGCTTTGTCAACTTCTACACATTGGTGGTGTTTACTGAGCCATTTTCCATCCGGCACCAAGGTTAAATAGCCATCTCTGCTATAGCAACACTGCAGCACCATCACGTAGAACTAGAATTTAACAGGCTGTTCACTGCCTGTTAAAGGGTCATGTCACCCAAACTAATGGAATTTGTCACATGTGTATTTTAGTACTAGGACATGCTAATAATGTAGTTATGGTAAACTTTGGGTAGTGGTGAAAAGTGTATATGTTTTCAATGAAAATAAGCTCAGCATTAATTTCATTACCACCAACAAAACATCACTCACCTCCATTGTTTCAGGGTGACAGACACATTGTTCTCGGCCTAATTAGTCTCAATCTTATTTGTATTTTTAGTGCTGATAAATGTGAAGTTCTGCAGACTTTCTGTTTTCATTCTATTTCATATCAGCTGTCACCATACTTACACTCCTGATTTTCCTCACATTTTTCACAACCCTTTCCCTTGTTTCTTTCCACAACGAAAAATTCTCTCGTTACTCCCGAAATTTACGAAAAAACTTTCACATTCCATCATTTCACTATCACAGCTTGTTCCTGTTTTACATAAACAACTACGCAGCTACATCTCCTCGCCACACATGCGAGCCTTGTTCCTCTCCCTCCTGTGCCAAGTGAGAAATTGAGAAAAAAAATTGTAGAGGTCATGTAGTTATTATTTTGTTATTTTCCTTCTTTTAAAGTCGTCAGAATACAGGAAACCAGGGAAGAATCACCAGACCAGAGGTTCTGAAATCCCCCCTATTGCCTGGGTCTGACAGTTGCCAAGTACGCAACCAAATACTGAGGCCACAACAACCTCTGGATCTGATGGTTTAACAAAAGATTTGAACGACTAATTGCAAGTAGTCCTGTAAACCTCCTTAAGTAAAGTGCAACACAGCCTGTGAAGGAAGCAGGCAGTGGCTTGCTCTTTCTCTGTTTCTATCAACTTCTCCCAGATACACTAGTACTACTATGTGCTATTGTTATTCTGTTATAAATCCAAAGTGTTGAAATGCTTGAAATATTTGTTGTCTGTGCTTGTGTGCAACCTTACCACCAGTCTCACTGTCCTGGTAATTAGGGTCGAGGCCTCTCTCCAACATCTTTGACACTTTGTCCACCTGATTATGCTGGATGAGGTCCATGAATTTCCTCAGATTTGCCTGCACAACCACAGAAGAAAAAGAGCTATTACAGTGATAAGAAAAGAGAAAATGGTGGTGAGTGTGAGAGAGAAAATGGTTCAGAGCTGCAAAAAGACTGAAATAGAAGTTGAGAATACGAAGGTCAAATAAAAGGTTAGAGAAACCACGAAGCACAGGAGGAAAGACGACAAGATACAGAGTGTGGCGATTGTGGGGAGCGGAATGGCTGATCTTTTCCGTTTGGCACCTGTCTGCTTTCTTTCCAGGCCGCATGATAAAAATAGATAAGAGAGCAGCTCCCTGAAGGAGAGGAGAAAATGAGGAAAGAGGAATGAGAAAGCAAAAGAAGAAAAAAACAATGAGAAGCAATGAAAGAATGGATGAGGAAACAAGGCATAAGTATAAATGAGGAGGAGAGAAAAGAAAGGGACATGGGGTGGGAGTAGCCCTTTAAGGGAGTACTAATCTACTGTGTTGCCCCTGAATCTGAATATGATACAAAACATAGAAGTACTGCACAGAATTCAATCACAGCATTCTGAAGATGGTTCAGGCTTATTTCCAATAAAAAATATGTTTAAAAAGAGGATTTTCAGAGGAGTCACATTATGCACAATTCACTTTTTAGTCATATTTATACATTTATATGGCTTTCAGGTGCTGGTAGACATACACCAAGTTGGTTATCATTAGAACCGCTGCCTTTTTTTCCTATTTGGTAGAATCTAGCCCTAGAACAGTCCAATCTGGATTTTCCACCTTGCCCGGATGCATCAGGTTAAGCATCATAGCCGGCTCTGGCCAATCACTGTCCACCACAGCTTCTGCTGAGCGCTCTGGTGCAGCAGCATCCAGTGGACAGTATTAACATGTCAGATTTATAAAAAATAAATAAACAAATTTGATTTCATGTCATTTGTGCTGTTCACACTGCTATAAAAAAATCTGAAATGGTCTGCTTGGGCCACTTTTGCCTGCAGTGTGAACATAGCCTTATTTAGTCTGAGGAGCACTTTGTTGGACTTTGGGCGGACTTGATTTTAAAAACAAGGCATATCTGCTTTGTGTAATGATCTCTACTTTCATCCAACCCCTCTTCTCTGGAGTAGAGTTGCCAGAGTCTGCAGCCCTCGTCCTGCACACGGACTCTTGTATATAGCCGATTAGAAATCCGGTTATGGATATACATGTCACAGATATCCAGACTCTCTGAGGGAAATCTACCTGGAGAAATCAGGTTTCTCTAATCCCTTACTCTGAAACCTGGTTTCCTGTTTATATGACACTTCAAATCAGAAATTAGTTTACTCAAGTAAACTGACTGTAGCCTGGTTACATGAATGGCTCCAAACACATAAAGACCACATTCCTGAGTGGTTTGAGTTCCAATAAAACATTTTTAGCTGACCTACGAGGTGTGGTTGAGTTGGATGACAGATGTGCAAAGTACACAATGATCACCTGAGACCTGAGTTAATCTTTTCATAAGTTTCACAAGTCAAGTAAGTTAATAGGTTTGTAAGTCACCATTAAAACTTTTCTCCACAGATCCAGAGGAATCTTTCTTTAACCTGCTGCGAGTGTCCGAGCATAACCAGAAAACCATCTGATAACACTGTAGTCCGACAAACTGAACACTGGACTGTGGCAGAAGGAATACAGCATTTAGCTGCCTTTTATTGACATGATTATCAAAATATTTGTATGCCACTTAACAGCACATCCACATTACGTTAACAGAAAACATAATCCAGTTGCAGCTTAATGTATATAAACCTTTGCTGCTAAAATAAATTGTATTTGCTTAATATTAATGGTATTTTAGGAGTTTACTGATTAGTTTCAAAGCTCTCTATGCAAAGATGATTTTATAACAGTGATGGTGGAATCTAAATATAAAGTCAACTGACTGAGATGAAAAAAATTCGACCACAGACAGAAAGCTGCTAGTGACATATCAGCCGTGATGAGTCACTGCAGTTCAATATCTGGAAATGTCAAGGGTTCATGTTCATGGCCCTGTGTTTTCATGCAATGTTTTATTTAATGTAACTGATATGTCCCTTGTGTGTGTGTGTGTGTGTTTGTGTCTAAATGTGTGTGCGTCTGCTGGTCTGGTGAATCAGATTCTGGAGGATGGTGCCCTCTCCTCTCCTCCCCCTCTCCTCCCTCTCTCCTTCTCTCTGTCTCTTTCTGTTAGAAGCAGGTTTGAATCCTGGAAGTTGATTGGCTGTGTGCTTCAGCCAACCACAGAGCACCAGCATTAGGTCCAAAAAGTTGGGTCAGACCAGGAAATAGGCAGAAATCAGCTCAATTTTAGAAATTATTGTTATATGGAAATAATATGTTCTGACAGTTGTCTTTTGCAGACAATGTAAATATATGTGTGTGTGTGTGTGTGTGTGTGTGTGTGTGTGTGTGTGTGTGTGTGTGTATTGTGAATGGGCATGTGTTAAGCAGCAAGGGTCACAGT
>OMLM01008969.1:44333-80035 GCA_900302695.1 Helostoma temminkii | reverse complement strand
CAGTATATTAACAATAATGATTGTGTCATTGGTGTCACAGTTAAAGTGTCTGAAAAAGTTGTGAGACCTGTCTGGAACAAGTTATGTTGTAAAGGTGTGCTTTGCTTGAGGCTGCTTTCTATTTATATACACTGTCCTGCGTTTACTTTTTTTTTTTTTTTTTTTTTTTTTTTTTGCCACACTCGGTCAAGGATATCACATGAAATAATTGATGATGATTAAAATACAGACAATAAGAGCTGGGAGTATCAATCACATGACCCACCCCTGCCTATTACTTTTTTTTATTACATTCAACACAGTAATATGAAAACTGAACTGCCCCTGAAATGGAGCAGCAGAAGAGTCTGCTGTGCACCACACTGCTCACATCCCTTATTGTGCGTTCCATCTGCAACCCACATAGATTCATTGTGCAGCTCTATGGAAAAAAAAAAATAGAAAAAAACAGTTAATGTAAAACTTGGCTCTACACTCTTCCTTGCACTTTTGGCTCTCCAGCATAGCAATTGATTATTGGGACACCAAAAAGTGGCAAATTTGTGAAGGTCTTGGTGGCATTTGAAACAAGCCTGTATGTGCGTTGTGCCCTCTTTAAACACCAGACAGTTTTTCCACTTTCTGAATGGTGAATTCCATCAGTTCTACCTATTTTGCTGCTTCATTTGCACTTTGAAATGGAGAGGAAGGAAACCTGAACTCAGATGTTTTCCAGGATCCTCACAGAGTGCTGACAGAGGTTCCCCTTGTCACTGTGCAGCCGCCAGCAAATTACTGTACTTTGCTAAGAAAAGGGGGAGCAGTTATTCCTTCATTTTCACTCCACATTAGCCTGATGTCTGGTTGGTCTTTTTAGTATGCTTGTCTAATTAGTTTGACACACGTCTCATAGTTTCCCAAATAAACATGAAAGAAAAAAGGTTTAATAAATGGAGCCCAACCTTTGCCCACGCGTGAGAGCAGGAGCCCCTTTATGTTTTTTAACCTAAGATATCAATATAGAATAGAAGATCTTTATATCCTCCTTGTTGTGCTGAACATGCTCTATCACTTTGTTCCTAAAGAGATCATTTTTTCAAAGTGGGGATGTTATATCATAGAGGTTTACAGTAAAGTGTCATCGATGCTATGGCTCATGGCTGAGGTAATGACCAGTCAGTCATGGAGCAATGATTATCCAACTTTCTTCTCTTGGGTAATCATTATTAACAGTGTTTTTGACCTGTATTTGAGGCAGTGTCTCCTAGGAGTCTTTCTCTTTGAGCTGCAGAATTTTCAATGAGTATGTGAAATGTGTGTGGCCATATATTAGAATGTTTGCTACGTAAAGTTAAGTTAGTAATGACGTGTAAAGAGCCTAGTGCAGATTATTTGGTGACTTCTTTTAGCAGATTTTACCTGAGATCGCTCTTTCTGTGTTACATATTTAGAAAGGGTCCTTTTTTGACTTGACTGATACTAACAATTCTTCTGTGTTGTAGGTCCTGTGAAAAGATGAATATCCTCAAAGAAAACAAAGATCTGGCCTGTTTCTACACCACAAAACACTCCTGGAGGGGAAAGTAAGTTTGTTTTTTTAACTTCACTGATAGGATTTCAATGACTATAGTTTTTTATTTTATATTTTGTATGTTGTTTGAAGGCAACACTAGTGTTAACTCTTCTCTTCATCAGTTTGGGAAGGCGTTTTGGGAAAATTCTGACTCTGACTGCTTCCATTGTGTTGACTTCCTTATCTCTGCCAAGGATGTGATGTCTGCAGTGCAGACCACTGTCATTAGTCGTTGATCAGTAATACTGATGTATGTTTTGTAGATCTGCCTTACAAAATGAAAAGAACAGACACGGTACACAGAACACTGATATTATGGTAATCAGGATCAGTCTATTACACATCTACAATCTTACATTTTATAAAATCTATTTGTGTGTGTAACCAATACACATTTGTTTTCATCACACACATTATTAAACTACACGCTTAACATCTTAATATCAGTGTAAGCCAGTTTGTGCTTGGTATTTCTCACAGCTAATAGAACTGACCAGCTCCCGTTTGAGCAGTGAGCCAGTGGGATCACATTACCAATACCTGCTTTCTAAATATCTTTGTCCCATTAAAGCCTGCCATTGACTTAGGTAACTTGAGAATGGCTGCTGCGCATTAGCCATCATCAGAGCTTCATCCGGCTAATGCTTCCTGAAGTGTCCGGAGAGTTGAGTGTTGATGTATGTGTGGTGTGGTGGACAGAGACTGATGCCCCATTGAGCACGACACAGTGATGCAGTTTGAAGTGATTTATATGCATTAGTCAAATGTGTGTCAGCTGACCTGGGCCTGTGACTCTCCTCCTGACCTTGGCTCGGACATAGTCTGGGCTTGGTGAACAGGCAGCTACATCTGCTAGAATCACAATACACTGATATTAAGATGGGCCACCATGAGGGATTATAGTGTGGGGAGAAAAATAAAAATGAAACTTTATTTGGTGGTGTAATGTAACACGTAAGCATGGAAATACTGGGAACCATCAAATATTACTAAATACTAAATGGTTCAAATCAAAATGTATTCGTTTGGCATCGTCTCCATGTCAGCTGCATGCAATGGCTTCAAGTGAAACCGCTTTAATAGGCAGATAGAAACAGAAAGTGTTATGCCAGGGTCCTTTTTCATCTTGCTTCATACCGTGTCAGATGTTGTGGTTTACATTTGTCTTCACTGGGTTTGTAGATCATGAAAGCTGACTAAAATTTTTGTAATGCTTTTTTTGATGCCTTAATTACCCCTCTAGGTAGATAAACCTGTTTCATGTAGCCACTGAATGATTTTAGCTCTAAACATTATTAGTTTTGTTCCACAATTGAAAAGAGCATAGCTCTTCCTTGTTAATGCAGTCAAACATGTTTGTGATTACTGGCCATACAGCTTAGTCTTGCTCCACATGTAATATTGGTCATCTGTTCTGTGTTTCATTGTACAGTGGTTTCCTCTTATTTTCTGTGTGGTTTCGTTTTTACATGTCTAAAGCACGTGTTTCAGATTGTGTCTTGGCATAATTAAACTTGTGAAAATCACTGGATGTCTGGGAGGCCTAGTTAGTCTCAGATCTTGCCTGATAAATGTTTCTGCAACAGTTAAATTTACAGTAGACCGAAAGTGTGTGCGCGTGTGTCCAGCTTTAGTGTTACAGCAGAATTTTTCCTTCTGTCTGTTCTCATGATCATGTTTAATTCTTGTCTTGTGACTGTAGCTTGTACAGAATATTAGACTTATCTGTGACCGAAAGGACATTTCCATGACTTTTCAACAACTGAATCCTCTGAGTTTTAGAGTTATTTAGGTATTTTGCTTTTAATGTACCTCATATTATGAGCATTTTTCAGACAATGAAGGTGAAATTCTTTTTAATCGTCTTTGAGTCATACATTTGTATTTTATGTTTAATTGTTCACTTGCCTTGATGCTACACATACTCCCACTTCATTTTTCGTTAGCTGTTTTGTCTACAGACAAATAGATCTAAATAATTATTGTGTCTTTTCGGTTTTACCATTAATTGTATTGCTGCTGCTGCTGTGAAATCTAGTGTTTGCTATATGTTGTTTGGACCATTGCATAGTCACTGGATTGTAGTCAAACAAATATTGGGCTCTACCTTGTTTGTGGGAAATTTAGTATACTTTTTAACAGTAACAGTGTGGCTCAATTATGGGATTTCACAGTTGAACCAGCAACAACACAGGTTGTGGAAACACACACAATACTTGTTGGTAGGATAAATTAATTACTGTTTATTTAATTACTGGTCTTTCCATAGGAAAAAACCCTTTCTTGATGAAGCAGAGAGGCAGGTGTGCAGAGAGTCGAGGGTAAAGGTGGTAGTGGAAGGAAAAGCTTTGCAGTATGGCTAAATGAGGAGTAACCTGTTCTTATAAACTCTGTCTTCTGTACCTGTAAAAGTAGTTTGTAGCTGGCTTCTGGTGATTTGTATTTGAGTTACTGTTTTTGTTATAGGTATTAATTTCCATTTGTTCTAATCCTGTATGAAAGCCAACATGATCCTGAATGGTGTTTATTTATGTCACGAAATGTTTTAAGCAGCAATAGCATTGTCCATGATGTATTACCTAACACAAGATAGTTTCAAGTCTCTGCAGGTTGATTTTCATATCTTTGTATAAATGGAAATCTGAACCACAGCAGTATGAGTTGTAAAATAATTAGCAGTAATGTGATATTTGTGATTTGTTTTAGGACACTGGTATAGTAATTTAAACTTTAATTTAAATTTAACCACAATAAATTCAATAATCTTATCACACTCCACCCTCCTGCAGATATTTCTTTGTTTTAGATTCTGACTCTGTACAAAGGTCCAGGTGCTCTTCTGCACTGTGCTTTTCAGAAAATATCTTTAGCCACAGACTGTTTATCTTTCTTCATGGTCATTTTTATGGTGGTGTACATTCAAATGTTTAAATCAGGGTATCACTTATAGTATGAAATAGGCTGTTAAGCTTCTTAAAATTAATGGTTTTGCCACCACGCATTTGGTGCCACAAAGGAAGGTAAAAATAAAACGCATGCATTGTTTACAGAAAAAGGTCATACACAAGGAAGGGTGGGTTCAATATTGCCTGTGTACAAAGATAGAATTAAGGAAAAAATTTAGCCCACAGGGAGTGAATAATTAACAAGATTTGTGCTGACACCCATATGAAGCCAGCCACTTAGCACCAAGGTCAAGATGGATAGAGAGAGAGCGCACTGAGATCAGTACACAGTTTCTCAGGCTTTCTAATGGTGAGCTATTTAAAACTGACATGACATTTGTATAATTTTGAAGCAGAGGGGATGTGGATGTGCATGGATCTAATATTCAATGTTGGCCTTGCCTCAGGCTGCCGCCTCTCCTGTCTGTCTGTGTTAGTCACACACTGCATACACAAGTAGAAATGCATTCGGAGGAAGTAATCTCTCAATTTGACTTCCTTGTACTCCTTTTACTCTGTTTTTGATAGAATTATCTGTCTAAGTGGTAACTTTGCCAGACCTCATAGTTACATCCAGGATTAATGAAGATGTGCAGGGAAAATACAGCCATGTCAGCATTTGATATTCAGTGCAGTGGAAGAGCTAAAATAATATATATATGTACTATATGTGTAACACGTGCGCATTTACAACCAAACACAACACCTGTCTACACTAACACTTTCCCCAAATCTAAAAAAATTACCAAGACCCATTTAAACTAAAACCTCTAAGTGACCCATTTTATTTTGAAACACCAAGCATTTTATGGGCAAAAATACTAGGGGAAACTGTTGACAAATCACACAGCAATCAAGCACACACGCCTGCATGCTCACACACACACACACACACACACACATACAAATACACTGGGTGCAACATACAGAATGGCAAAATAGTATTACACAGTAGGAAGGAAGTGTGAAATACTAAGAAGAGTTCTGATGAATTTATGTTTATTTTACCAGTGTCAAAGAGTGACTCATTACTAAACTGCTAATGTGCAAGTTAGTCTGACCTTTCCTTTTGTACTCAATTAGAGAGCATGTGGCATATACATATGCAATATAAAATCTCCTAGTTTTAATGCCAGATCTAATTAGTAAATATTCAGGAATTACAGCTGCACTACATCAGTTTGGTCCACTTTCATTTTTAACAACACCAGAAATTAGAGCTTCATGTTAATTACTTAACTGCAATAAGCTGTGAGATGCAAACTCTCTGTTTATGTGTTATCTCAACTACTGTCTCATAAAAATGTCTGAAAACAAATCTGGATATCATCATCATTAACTGATGTCACGTGATGTGACACAGGGCTTCACGGGGGTTGCAAGTGGACACATTTTTCTGACACCACCCTGAGATATTATTTGACACGTTTTAAATCTTCAGATCACAGACTAATGCTTGAAGTTGCCAGTGATGACTGCATTTGCATGTTTAAAACACAAACCACACATACACTGCCTAAGCTGTTGTAGGTGTTGCTTCCATGTGGAGTTGGGGACGGGTGGGCTGTGTTTCTGACTCATCGCATCTTTGTGTTACAGGTACAAGCGAGTCTTCTCAGTGGGAACACATGGCATTACCACTTACAACCCTACCACACTAGAAGTAACAAATCAGGTCAGTGTGCATGCACCATGTCATAGAACCTCCTCTGTGCTGTAGCTATTATTGCCTCACATGTGCTTCACGGGCTAGATGTGGTTTTCTTAGATTTGTGGCTATTGAAAAATGATTTGATATGAATTTCTTTTTACTAAAAGCAATTTAAATGTGCTAAACTTTCAACGGTGCAGTTAAACTTTAAATGTATGCTACAAAGGGTTTTTTAGGTTTACAGTATTTAATAACATTTAATACTTGTATCACGATGACACAGTAATATTATTACTATGTATTGTTAATGTGTTTTACAATATTTTTATTCCTATCGCCACCCTCCCCTTAGAGATGTGCATGCATGCTAAAGAGGGAGGCTCACAATAAAGTGTTGCATTAAAAGATGGTTTTGTTTCTTGTGTGACTATAACAGTGTGTTTATGTCTGTGTTTGCCAGTGGCCTTATGGAGACATCTGTGGTATAGGTCCAGTAGGAAAAGGTCAAGGAACAGAGTTCAACCTCACATTCCGCAAAGGCAGCGGCAAAAAGTCAGAGACGCTGAAGTTCTCAACAGAGCACCGCACAGAGCTGCTCACAGAAGCATTGGTGAGGAAAAACAGCTGCTTTACTGCCTTCATTCACTAAACAGAGCTCATGCACATATTTCTTGAAGATATCATAGGTGGTATCTGATGTGGTATATTGATGCTTTCTAGTTGTGTCATGGCTGCACATTTTGGCTGTGCTGCTTAAAAGAAATGCAACAAGCTCACTGTCTAGGCGGAAAGCAGCGTTTGCAAATCACAGGCCCTTGGACTTTTATCAGCAGATAGTTTGTCAGCTTATTATGCTGAGGTGATGACACAGCTACAACGATGGGTATTTCCCCATAGAGCTAATTAAACGTAGTTGTAATTCATCATTGAAAATAGAGTTTTTGTGAACGTTATATGAATACTTTTTTTTCCTCACAGAGATTCAGAACTGAATTTTCAGAAGGAAAGATAACTGGCAGGGTAAGTACTAAGACCCATAAAAACAAACATGATACGATGAAATGAAATACAAGTTGAAGTGTGTGTGATGACACCACAATTTATGACTTGCCACGTGCCCAAATTGTTAATAGCGTTACAACTGCTACAAGCACCACTGGAGTGACACACGGAAGCCTGTGAGTTTAGAGGTGACGCAAGGCGGCATTGACCAGATTGACCCCCACACTAACCGGGTGGTGTGTTCCTACGACTATCGTAACGTAGAGGGTTTTGTTGAAGTCTCTGACTACCAGGGAGGGTTCTGCATTCTCTATGGGGGCTTCAGCAGACTGGTAAGCATCCATAGAGTTTGTGTGTGTTTATATCTGTGATGCACGTTTCACTGGAGCTGTGTTAATCAAGAATTTCTTTCCATGTGTTTTCCCATGCCCGTTTCCTCTTAGCATCTGTTTGCCTCGGAGCACCGGGATGAAATCATCCGCAGCGCTATTGAGCATGCTGGTAACTTCATCGGCATCACACTACGATTGAGGAAGGAGGCTCTAACCTTCGAGGGTTTTGTGACGGACAGGTTGGGGAAGTACAGCTCAGATGAGAGCATCACT
The DNA here is from genome assembly GCA_900302695.1 of Helostoma temminkii. Lineage (NCBI taxonomy): Eukaryota > Metazoa > Chordata > Actinopteri > Anabantiformes > Helostomatidae > Helostoma > Helostoma temminkii. The sequence goes on along the minus strand of OMLM01008969.1, from coordinate 72,280 downwards.
TCTCTGGCTGAGTTTGTGGTGCAGAAAATCACACCTCGACACCAGGTCAGAGCACCCTGCTTGTTGTTTTTCTATGTTGTGTGGTATCAGTACGGAACCAGACATCCACTAGATATTTCTTAACACATTTTTAAATAGTCCACTTACTAAATGTGTAGCAAGTTAAGTTGTCTGTTTAATATGAGACACAATATTCCACCATAAGACATTTATAGATTTATGGCTGCTGCAACACCAGAATTCCCCCCCTGAGGATTATTAAAGTATCTATCTATCTATTACTGCTAAACATGTGGGTCCTTTGTTTAAAAAAATAAAAATAAAGCGATAAAATGGTTGATAACGATGGACTAAATATTTAATTTTTAGTCACTGTTGGTACCTTCTTTGCATTTGAAGTTTTGTAAAATTATTAAATTTGTCAAATAGTGTAAATTATTTCTTCATATTATCTTTGCAGGAGCCTGTTAAACGTATCCTTGCCCTGACAGAGACATGTTTAGTGGAGAGAGACCCGGGTTCATACAACATAGTGACCATCAAACCGTTTGGAGAGGTGAGCCTTTTGTGACTAAAGTGACATAAAGTAATTAATATATTAAACTGATACATTAAAACTCTTCAGCATCCATACTATTCTGTTCAGTCTGCCTGTATGTCTGTAAAGATAGATACTAATTGAACTGCACGTCTTTGTTTCATTATGTATGAGCTGCATCACTGCAATTTAACCACTTGGATTAAAGCTTCTGAGTGTGTGTGGTATGAGTAAACTCTCCCCAACCCCCTTTCTTCCTCTCACCCTTGTCCTCTCTTATCTCCCTTCAGGTATTTGCTCTCATCTGTGATGTGGACAACCCTCAGGTGTTTACGATTGAATTCATCAGAGGTCAGATCAGGAAGTACTCCTCGACAGAGAGGTACACAAACATAACATATGCAAATTTCTTTATGTATGTAGTGCTGCTACTGGACCATATTCCTCTTTACAAGATGATTGATTTTATTTGGTGCATATAGCTGCTTTCACACATGCACTGGAATCCTGAACTTCTCCAGACTTTACCTGCGTGTGGGAATGCAAATATAAGTCAGTCAGCCGAGACGTTAAATGGACTTTATTCTGCGACCTCCCTTTCCCTCCCTTAATGTATTTACCTCAGTCTGTTTAATGTGTATCTATAGGGACTCTCTGTTGGCCAGCCTTCTTGATGGAGTCCGTGCGTCAGGTAATAGGGACGTATGCGTGAAGATGGCCCCCACGCAGCGAGGGCAAAGATGGGGCCTATTGAGCATGCCTGTGGATGAGGAAGTGGAGAGTTTGCATCTCAGATTCCTGGCAGCGCCTCCTAGTGAGTGAAAAACTTGTAGCTCTTGAGATTCATGGGTTGCATTTTATATGATATGTTTCCGTTTGTTTAGATATAGCTTTCATTTCAGTTATGAAAGTTTCAAAAATAGGATCCACTTTAGTAGTTTGTCTAGTCATCACTTCATGATTAAAAAAAATTTCAACCATTCTCATGGGATGACCTTTTTTACAGAAGTCCTACTGACTTAGTTTTTTTTTTTTTTTTTACTTTTTTACTTTTAGGTCAAAGTAAAACATTTACAGTTGTTTTATGATCAAATACTTGTAAAACTAATATTATTTTCACCAGCCTCAGTTTTATTTTTTGTTTAGTGCTAATTGGATAATGATAGCAGTCTAACACTCTTTGATAGTGAACATAATACCTGCTAAACATCACTAATTTAACATAGTAATAGTAAGCATATTTACATCTAACTTTAGCCTTTATATCAAACATATGTCTGTGCCTCTAATCTATTGCGAGCATATTGAATTAACAGAGGTAAACTTAGATTGTTTTTTATTTTAAAACAATTACACTGTAACTCAGATGTTTGTGTTTGTGATTCTTTTTCCAAAATTCTCAAATACTCTCTTTCTCAAAGCTAACCACATGAAAAAATGTCATGTCTGTGGTTAAAAATTGTAGGATTTTAATTTCTTAATTTGGAAGCTGGAAAGGATGTATGTGAAACATGAATCCTACATAAATAACTGATAAAGTAAAACTTTAGATCAGTTAGTGTCAGGACAACAGTTTAGAAAAAGTTTTTATTGTACAATTGATCATCCAGGTGGTTACATTTGAGTATAGTGGAATATCTTCGGGCTACATTGTGCTTAAGCACAGCAGACTCACTAGTAATGTTAACATTTTCTGGTGACATATTATTTTGTTAAATTGTTCCATCCCTGTTTCCTGTGCCCAGATGGAAACTTTGCAGACGCAGTATTCAGATTCAACGCCAACATATCCTACAGTGGTGTGCTGCATGCAGTAACCCAAGATGTGAGTGTGTTTGGCTCCTGTTTATTTCTACTCATCTGCCTTAACAGGAAAACAGGAATCACGTTGATTTCTCCATCTTTCTCTTTCTGTTTATCTCTCTTTTCTCTTCAGGGTCTTTTCTCTGAAAACAAAGAAAAGCTCATCAACAACGCCATCTTAGCTCTTTTATGCCAGGAGGCCGAGCTGCCGACTCTTAATGCTGAGCTGGAGAGTCAGTTCCAGGCCATCCGACGTTTGGTGGCCTCAAAGGCTGGCTTCCAGGCTTTCACCCAGCTGCCTAAGTATGGATGTAGCAGATATGTCACTTTACTCACTATACTTGCATTGAGCTGCTGGTAACAGGCATGCTCTGTCATTCAAAGGTCTGGTCAAGGGTCTGGACTCACAGATGCACCGTAAATATGAATCTATACATCTCAGTCTGCCCTTTGTCTCTCTCTGTTTCTTTCCTTCTCATTCTTTTCCAGTTTCTTTCTTAGTTGTCTGTCGACCAGCCTCTTTTTATCTTAGTTTTGCTTTAATCTCAGGCATTTTAGACAGGCTCTTCAGAGCGGAGGTTATGTCACTTCACTCTGTTTAGTAGAGCTGTCTGCATCAATTTATCTGGACCTCCTACTCTTACCCTCTCATCCTCTTATTTTTGTGCCTCTATCTCTCTCCAACTGTCTGCATTGGTCATTCTATCCTTAATGTCTGTGGTAATCACAATTTTTAAGATTTGTCATCTTCCTGGGTCACTGAGATGTATGAGAGGAACTGTATTTACTGTTTATTATATGTTTAGAATTGGCAGAATTGGTTTTCATCAAAGATTCATTGCTGCAGTAGTTTGGTGTTTCACACAACCAAAAGACACAGGTCACAGAAATTATTATTATGTTAACCTTCGTAGTTCTATAAATAATATTAGAGTTGATGAGCAAAGAAACAGCAAGCCACTCCGCAAGCAATGGATTATTTGTGTATCCAACCCCAGACCTCTTTAAATAACACATTATTCGTATGGATAATATTTTGTTGTATTCCCTTTTAATGATCCTCAGATTTTTCAGTGCATGGCCCAAATGATGATGTTGTCAAATATGTGAGTTTCTGTTTGTGTGTTGCAGGTTCAGGGAAAAGTTGGGAGTAAAGACAGTAAAAGCTTTAAAAAGGAACAACAATGGTGTGACACATGCTGCTATAGACATGCTCTGTGCCCTTATGTGTGTAAGTACAACGTAAATATCTAATTAATCCAATTATGAATCAGAGAGACAGAAGTATTTGCAACTCCATAGAGTGTATTTTGCTCAGACCTTTACTTCATCTTTCCCTCCAGCCGATGCATGATGATTATGACCTGAGGCAGGAGCAACTGAACAAGGCCTCTCTGCTCTCCTCAAAGAAGTTTCTGGAAAACCTTCTTGAAAAATTTATCACAAATGTGGTGTGTTTCTTTTTATTGTCAACAAGCTGGTTTCAGTCTGAGCTCAACCTCACTAGGAAATGTAGAATTAGTATACTCTTAAGTCCTTTCTAATCTTATATCATTCAACAGGACCATGGGACTGGAGCTTTGGTCATCAGCTCCTTACTGGACTTTTTAACGTTTGCCCTCTGCGCCCCCTACAGTGAAACCACTGAGGGGCAGCAGTTTGACATGCTGCTTGAAATGGTTGCCTCCAATGGGCGGACCCTGTTTAAACTTTTCCAGGTGAGACAGTTAAGATGGAAATAGCTAAAGAGTAGAAGCATGTCATCTGGATCTCATAGCTCGCTTTATTTTCATTAGAGCTGTAAATGTTTTCCTACATACTTTTGATTAAATCTGTCCACATCTCTACTGTTGTTATGTCATGTAATGTGACTCATATTTTCATGTTTTGCTTTGTCAACAGCATCCCTCTATGGCGATAGTAAAGGGAGCTGGGCTGGTGATGAAGGCCATTATTGAGGTAAACCTTTCTGTGTGTTAGGTTTGAATCGTTTTATTATGAGAGGACTGCCTTTACTGGTTATGTTTTCAAAATGATGATAAACCTGTGTTTGCTTAATTTATAGGAAGGAGACAAGGAAATAGCCACCAAGATGCAGGAACTGGCTCTGAGTGAAGGGGCTCTTCCAAGGCATCTGCACACATCTTTGTTCACCATCAGCGCTGACCAGAGGATGCTTACCAACAGGTCCGAGCTCACTGGAGCTCACTAATGCTCTCAGTTATACACAATAATACACTAGTTTGGATTTGTTCTAGTTGTGTTCTTTCTTTGTAGTTACAGTTCACTATTGCTCTGCTAATTATTCTTAGAATTAGGTGCAACAATAGAAAAAGCTCAAAGATAGATAGATAGATAGATAGATAGATAGATAGATAGATAGATAAAACAGTTGATAAAATGTAACGTGTTTTCCAACAGACAAGAAAATGTCCCACTGCTTATGTCAAATGTCTCTTTATCAGGCAACTGAGTCGTCACCTGGTGGGACTGTGGACAGCAGAGAATCCAGTAGCCACGAATCTCCTCAAGAGGATACTGGTAAGTGTCCAAATCAAAAGGTTTTGGTGTAATGATGCCACACACAGAGTAGACAAGAGAGTATCTTTTCTGGCAGCTAATACACCCTGGTGCAGCCCACAGCTATTTCACTTTGTTCCTCTCTTGCTGCTCTATTAGCCAACAGGCCTGCTGGCTTATCTGGACAGTCCTGACCCAGTCCCAGAGAAAGATGTGGACAGAATGCACATCCGTGACAACTTGAAAATTGCCACGGTATCTGCACAAAAACATCACATTTGTAAATTTTGGCAAACTAAATAACAACAAGCCCAGTCATGTATTTCCCTTCTTTTAAATGTGAATGCTGCTTCATATTTGTTTCGTACAGGACCAACTAAACCGAAACAAGGTGCCTGAGTGGCAGCGGATAGCTGGCAAAGCAGCCAAAGAGGTGGAGAAGTTTGCCAAGGAGAAGGCTGATCTGGTGTTGATGCACTGGAGGGATAAGATGGGAATAGCACAGAAAGAGGTGAGAATTTATTTACTTTACAAAAAAATTATTTTTCCTCTTATCTTTAAGCCTTCTGCTTCTGCTCCTGCTGCTCAAGTGTTTCCAATGTGGCTCCTCCTGCTGATGCTGAACAGTACTGCAGAATCAAGACACACTTTTCAGTCGCTGCAGTTCCTGTATTTTGCATGGAGAGTATTGCTGGCTCTGAAACTGTCGGACTCTGTGGAGACACTGTCTGCTCAGATACAATCAGATTCAATCTTCTTCTTTGCCTTACGTATTTATTCTTCAAGCTGCTTGTAACCCTTTCATGTACAGTACGTTGTTTTTTTATCTAGGGTATCGTAAAGGCTGTCTAGTGCAGGTGTTTGTTGTGGTGACCTACTGAACGTGACCAAAGTTCTACTTGAATTTGGATGTCACCTCTTTCTTTTGAAGGGATGTGATGACGTGTTTGAAATAAAGGCAACATTTGCTTGTAGTTGATGCAAAGAGACTGAGGCTGAAACTCTGTGGGTATTCGTGTAGAAAATGCATGGGTGGGTTGAGGTTTGTGGCATTAGCTAAACTGTTTTTAGGGCTCTGCTGTTCTCAGGCTTTTCTTTCAACAATCAAATGTACTTTCATATAAATGTGAAAGCAAATCCCTTTCAGCTGAATGTCAAATTGCTTTTCCTTTTCTACACTTTTCTGTTCAGATACTCAAAATGTCTGAAATTGATCAATTAAATATTCTGATTGAATTGCTTTTAGTGAATATTTGACTAATGAATAAATAACACATCAATCTTTCTATGTTTGCACCATATATATTTGACTTTAGCAAGTACTTGTTTACTCCTTGTAAATAAATAATAATCTAGTTGATACTCAGTTAATAAATCTAGTAGATTTAATTTGTCAGTTTCTTTGTACTGGTAGACTAGTAACCTGTGATCCTTTTTGTTGCGATTCATCTCTGTGTGATCCAAGGAACAATAATCTCTTTGTGTTGTCTCTGCCCCACCCTCCCTTGTCTTGTGTGGTTTCTCTGCTGTCAAACAATGCAGCAGGACAGAAATAACCTGGTAAGTAGGACTGCCAAGGGGATCCATGGTGTCTGCTCTCCATATTCTTTCTTTTGACAAAACCAATTTTCCATCTTCATGTGATACGTTGAGTGTGTTTTTTAATTCAAACAGGAATCACCTGTAATTATGCAGGAATATTTATGCATATACAATATATGGTCCAGTCTATCCTTGAATCATTGTTTTACTTACCTGTACCTGTAGTGTTTATCAATAAACCCTGACAACTTTTATTTCAAGATGTAATTATAATGTACATAAACAGAAAGACCGTTTGGTGCAGTGTTTTTACCTTGCTCTCAATATTTTTGACGAATGCAGGGCATTTCTCTGTGTTACCAGAAAACATATTTACTTATACCTTGCAAGGCATAAGTAATCCACAAATTACATTTGTGGGGCATAAGTAGCAAAACTCGTTTCGCAACAGAAGGCAGTAGATTTGTGGGAACTGTGGTTCAAGATGGAAAAAAGGTTCAGAAAGCCATTTTGAATGCGTTCTTCTGAAGACCACTTTCACCAAGCAAGAATTACAGAACACACTGAATTTCGGGATCTCGTATTTCAGAAACCTTATTTTATTGTTGGTGTTATGTTTTGGTGTTTTGTCTCATCTGTCATCATCTATTTCATTCTCAACATTTTTCATTACTGTTTTCTTCACATGGGTGCCAATGTTCTTGTGTAAGTTGCTGGTTATGTTGTCACCTTTTTAACACCACAACTCTCTCCCTCATTCTTTAAGCTAAAACGATATAACTATTGAATGCTGTGAATAATAATAATAATCTGACTTGAAGTGTTTTGTTTGTTTTCAGAATCCAAACCAAAAGCCTGTCATCCTGAGGAAGAGACGGCAGAGAATAAAGATTGAAGCCAACTGGGAGCTTTTCTACTACAGGTACAACTTGACCTGTATTAGAAAGACAAACAAAATCACTGTAGCTGACTGATTACTTAATGGATGTGTGGCGCTTACTCATCAGCCAAATTTTATTATACTGAGCCAGAAGTCGGATCCAGATTTTTAGAGATTTGTCTTTGTGTCTTATGAGATTTGAATCACGCAGTGAAACCTTGTACTGAACTGGGTCAGGACTGAGACATTTTGAAAGGATACATGCCGTCATTTCATTATTTTATTTATTTATTTTTTTTACCTAATATGCCTAAACTCAAACTCCCCTCCAGATTCCAGCTCGACCATTCACGGTCCAACCTCATCTGGAACCTGAAGACGAGGGAAGAGCTGCGAGACGCTCTGGAGGGTGAGATGCGCGCCTTCAATGTGGATCGCGAGCTTGGCAGTGCCAGTGTCATCTCCTGGAATCACCAGGAGTTTGAGGTTTGTGCTCCGCTGCAATATGCTGCATTCACTGCCATCTGGATCTACTGTGTCTCATTTATTTTTAACCATAACTGTGTGTAATGGACAGCTTGTGAATCACTGGGGTGTTAGGTCGGACAGGTGTATTTTAGTATTGCTGTTAAAACCACAGAGGAGTTTGTGCTTATTTCTGAACCTTATGAAATACTGTACTGTAAACTACAATTTCCTGTATGTGTTCTTACTTGCAGGTGAAATATGAGTGCCTTTCAGATGAGATCAGGATTGGGGATTATTACCTGCGTCTTCTGCTTGAGGAGGATGAAAATGAAGAATCAAGTGCCATCAAGAGATCGTAAGTCTACAGCAAGCCAAGCAGCCGCTCTAATGTTATCACACTGTTCTGAATTCCTGCAAATAATTTATTTTTCACTCTCTTAGATATGAGTTCTTCAACGAGCTCTACCATCGCTTTCTGCTTACACCCAAAGTGACGATGAAGTGCCTGTGCTTACAGGCACTTGCTATCGTCTATGGCAAGTGCTTTGAGGAGATTGGTCCATTTACAGACACAAAATACATTGTGGGCATGCTGGACAGGGTAAGTGCAGGCAAACTATTTTTACTTTTATGAATCTATGTACATCTATGTTCTTGTAGTAGTGTTTTTTTGTATTTTAAATCTTCTGGAAATGTTAAATATGCCCCTGTGCTTACAGTGTACTGACAGACTGGAAAGAGACAGGTTGATCCTCTTCCTTAACAAGCTAATTCTAAACAAGGTAAGCTATTAAAAGACACAGTGCCATTCAGCTGCAAACTTTTTTTGTTATATATATTTTTTTTGTCCTGCAGAAAAATGTGAAGGATGTGATGGATTCCAACGGAGTCCGTATCTTAGTGGACCTACTTACTTTAGCCCATCTGCACACTAGCAGAGCTACTGTGCCCCTACAGGTAAAAACATGACTGTATCTCCTGATTTATGTTGCATGAGAAGAATGACCGTGGCATTAATATCTTTTAAATTAATCTGCCTGCGATGTCAAACAGAGCAACGTGCTGGAGGCAGCACCAGACATGAAGAGGGAGAGTGAGAAAGAGTGGTACTTTGGCAACGCAGACAAGGAAAGAAGAGGACCTTTCAGCTTCGAGGAGGTATGTGATTGAACATCTTTGAACAGGAATTTTTACTGTGTATCATGTATATAATATCGGCTACATTTGATTTATTTATTTAGCCAGTGTAATTTTGGTTAAAGCAGAATCATGACAATTATTGCATTATCACACTTATTACAGTGTTTGTTTTGTTTTTGCTGGTTACTTGCAGGTGCTGCAGTTCTGTGTCTTTACCATTGTTTTTGCTTTTATTTTCTTTTTCAGCTGCCAGTTTACTGACTTTTTTTTTTATGCCCCGCCTCCAGATGCAGGAGTTTTGGAGCACAGGCGTCCTGACGGCAAAAACACGCTGCTGGGCTCAGGGGATGGATGGGTGGCGCCCCCTGCAGGCTATTCCCCAGCTGAAATGGTGCCTCTTGGCCACCGGACAGGCAGTGATGAATGAGTCTGACCTGGCTACACTAATTTTAAACATGCTCATCACCATGTGCTCCTACTACCCCAGCAGGTAGACACCACTGGAAATCTCTGGTTGTGTGTTATCACCTGACTTCTGTTGAAACTTTGCTTGCATGAAATGTATATTGTAAAACCGTGAACCTTATGAGACCATAATACAGCATACTTGTTTATTTACTTTTTACTTAGGGACCAGGATAATTCCATTATTCGACCTTTACCTAAAATCAAGAGGATGATCAGTGACAATGCCTGTCTCCCCCACATTGTCCAGGTAAATGCACAGTTTGAATGTTAGATTTCTTTCCTTAAAATTGTTTTGTATTTGCTCTAGTGAAGTGATTACTAAATAATTTTACATGTTGATGGTCTTGTTGTTGTTTATCTTCTCCAGCTGCTTTTGACATTTGACCCCATCCTGGTAGAAAAAGTGGCCAACGTTCTGTATCTGGTGATGCAGGACAACCCCAATCTGCAGCGTCTCTACTTAACTGGGGTCTTTTTCTTCATCATGATGTACACGGGCTCCAATGTGCTTCCTGTAGCAAGGTGAAAACACACAACACTGACGCACAAATCTTGTTTTGCCCACGTGCTAACGTCAACCACAGAAGTGGTCCTTTTTAAAAGGTAAATAAGACATTTATGTGATTTCTTTAGGTTCCTGAAGTACACTCACCTGAAGCAAGCCTTCAAATCAGAGGAGGTAATGTTTATTTTCACTCTGAATTACAATAGATCCATCTTGTATGTTGTTAATCAAACCTTCTTTTTAAAATGATGTTTCCTGTCGGTGCACTCTTTCCAGTCAAAGGGTCAGGACATAGTCCAGCGTAGTGTTCTTGGACCAGTGTTGCCTGAGGCGATGGTGTGTTATCTGGAGAACTATGAGGCTGAACGCTTCTCAGAGATATTCCTTGGGGAATTTGATACACCTGAAGCTATTTGGAGCAGCGAGATGAGGTAAAAATTTGTCTTACCTTATGTTAGTCTAGTTTTAAAGACCATGGAGTTATTTAGAAAGTAGTTTATAGGTATAAGTTTGGATTGTCTGTTTCAGGCGAATGATGATCGAGAAGATAGCAGCTCACGTGGCTGACTTCAGCCCCAGGCTGCAGAGCAACACACGGGCTCTCTACCAGTACTGCCCTATCCCTGTGATCAGCTTCCCTCAGCTGGACAACGAACTCTTCTGCAACATCTACTACCTCAGACATCTCTGCGACACCACCCGCTTCCCCAACTGGCCAATTCGAGATGCTGTATGCTTATTTTTCCCCGATTATTTATCCAAACTTGTTGTTCCTTCTTGTATTTAAAGAAATGGTGGTTTTGATCTTGTGATTCACCAACTTTATCTCTACAGGTGAAGCTGCTAAAAGACACTCTTGAAGCCTGGAAGAGGGAAGTGGAAAAGAAGCCTCCTTCTATGTCTGTAGATGATGCCTATGAAGTCCTCAACCTCCCCAAAGGACAGGGGCAGTGAGTGCACTTTCATTTCTTATTATTACTTAAAGTATCTTTATTTATTGTAGTAATAAAAACAGTTGTCTATGATGTAGAAGAGTGAGTTGTGAGGAGTTTTCAGCTGTGAAAGAGAGCAGAACTCTGTAATAGTTTTGAGTTTGTACAGTAATGAATGACAAGTAATCAGACTTTGATCAATAAATACAATTAAATGTGTGCTGCTATCATTATTTATGCCTTTATATTTGCTTTTTTTTTCTCCAGGCATGAGGAAAGTAAAATCAGGAAAGCTTACTTCAGACTGGCACAGAAGTACCATCCTGACAAGAACCCAGAAGGCCGTGTATGTGTTATTTTCATTACTGCTAAACTTTGTATGTTCAGGTTGAGATGTTGGATTCGTTTTCAACAACTTTTTGTATCTTTTAGGACATGTTTGAGAAAGTGAACAAAGCATACGAGTTCCTCTGTACAAAGTCTGCCCGAATAGTAGACGGCCCAGACCCAGAAAACATCATCCTCATCCTCAAAACTCAGAGCATCTTGTTCAACCGGCACAAACAAGGTATGCAGATAAATATAAATATATTTTCCTTAATGTTCTTCCTAACTACACATCTGGAAGAACGCAAGTTGAGGCTTATAGTTTTAATAGTAAAAAATAGTAATAGTAATTATAAAGTCATTGGTGGTACTGATCTGACCACATTCTTGTCTGTAAATAGAACTGGAACCCTACAAATATGCCGGTTACCCCATGCTCATCAAAACAATCACAATGGAGACAGAGGATGAGCAGCTCTTTTCCAAGACCTCCCCTCTCCTCCCGGCTGCTGCTGAACTGGCCTTCCACACAGTCAACTGCTCGGCTCTCAACGCAGAGGAGCTGCGTCGTGAGAATGGCATTGAGGTACACATTTTACCAAATTCTGAAATATTAACCAGTGTAAATTAAAAACTATGTGGTAACTAATAGTCTTATACATGTGAGGCAGTATGTGGCTAGCTGTGACTGAACTAATGATACATGTTTGCCTGTATTTGTCAGGTGTTGTTGGAGGCTCTTTCTCGGTGTGTTGCTGTATTAACTGCATCCAGCAAGCCTGATGACATGGCTGTACAGGTAAAGTTATCACACAAGTCCTTGTAGACCTTTGTAGAGATGAGTATTACACTGTATGTTATGATGTCTATCACATTTTGCTGTGTTACAGGTGTGCGGGCACATCTGTAGGTGCTATAGCGTCGCAGCTCAGTTTGAGGAATGCAGGGAAAAGATCATCGAACAGCCCAATATCATCAGAGATCTCTGTCACATCTTGTACTATGGAAAGGTGAGAATATTTTCCCATTTAGATTTTGCATCTCATTCTGTTGAAGCATCAATCTACAGTTTCTTTGTTAGTTTATTTACCACATTTACCACCTTACCATGTATTGGTAGCATTTTAGAGCCTGCTGTTGCAGCAAATGTTAGAAATACAGTAACTCCTATTCACAAATCGTCATATTCTTCCAACATCTAGAATTTTATTAATCAGCATTTAAAAATATTTACATTTCTCTCAAAAAGCTAATTTTTGTCAAAATGATAAATGTTGCATTTAACTTAACTCCAGTGTAGATTTTGTATAAAACACAATTGATTGATTGAAATTAAATAAATAAAATAGAAAGCTATGTTAAAGCTTTGTTGTGACTCATTTTCTCTCCCTCACCTCCTCTTAGGGTCTCCCAAAGACTGCAGCCCTGACAGTGCAATGTATCAGCTCCTTTGCAGTGGATTTCTTCCTACAGACTCATCTATATCATGCCGGTGTGCTCTGGCATCTGCTGGTCTACCTCTTCAACTATGACTACACTCTGGAGGAGAGTGGTGTGCAGGCTAGTCAAGATACAAACCAACAGGAGGTTGCCAACAACCTGGCCAAGCTTAGTCTGGTGGCTCTCAGTCGTCTGGGAGGCTACAGCCAAACGACACACACTCCAGATGGTGGTAACCCTGTTTCAGAGACCAACGGCACCGAGGGCATACCTCCAGAGAATCCAACCATCCGCAAGAGTTTAGCAGCCATGTTGACTCCATATATATCAAGGAAACTGGGAACAGGATCTCCTGCTGAGGTTAGTTGAACAGGTGGAGAGAACACAGGTCATATTTACTTGCATAAGAAACACCAGAAACTGAATTCTTGGTCTCTTGTTTTGCAGGTCTTGAAGCTGCTGAACAGTAACTCAGAGAACCCGTACCTGATCTGGAACAATGGAACCCGAGCCGAGCTGCTGGAGTTCCTGGAGGGTCAGCAAGAAGGAAACATCAAAAGAGTACGAAAGACTTGACAGTTGCCTAGCTTCAATTTAGAAGTTAAATACTTGTAGATATAAAACGCATGACGCAAAAGAAAAGGGAACGAAAGACACTCATCTCATGGACATTCATCTATAGTTAAAGTGACTGATGCATCTTCACTGTGGTCTCTTCACAGGGAGAAAACGATAAAAGCTTTGGTGCAGAATTTGTGTTCAGTGATCACAGCAAAGAGCTGATAGTTGGAGAGATTTTTGTCCGAGTCTACAACGAGCAGCCGGTTTTTCCACTTGAGGTGGGTACAAATACTTTTACAGAACCATATACTATTACAGAACCATTCAGTTAGTTTTGTCTGCATCTTCAAATGTCAGTTTTAAACTTATTTATCATAGATGTGAATACTGACACTATCCTTGACTAAACGTGACTAACGTGACTTTTTTAGTTTAGTGGGCTAGTTTTGTAATGGCTTAATTTTTATTTTTTTTTGGCCTAAATTTTTTAGTACCCAAAAGCATTTGCTGCCAGCCTCTTGGACTATGTTGGCTCCCAGGCTCAGTATCTTCACACTTTACTGGCTATGAGTCAGACCAACAAGGTTGAGTCCCAACAGCATGCTGAGAGGCTTCGTTTCGCTGAAATGGCTTTAGAGGCCCTTCGCAATGTCATCAAGAACAACCCTGGTAAGAACTTCTTTCTGACCCGTTTGTATTGTATTGTCCAGTCAAAAGATGAACATTTTGCAGACGTTTTACTTTTCTGAACTGATCTCTCTGTGTAACTCAGGTTCTGAGTCAGAGTGCATCGGCCATTTCAAGTTGCTTTTCTCTTTGTTGCGGGTTCATGGAGCTGGAAGAGTGCAGCAGCTGGTTTTGGAGGTAGAGCTGTTCTCTGGGGTCAACATCTGTGGTTCTTAAGCCCCTACATTTTAATCACATTGGTTTATCCTACAGGTTGTCAACACAGTGACATCAAACCAGGAATGCGTGAGCAATATTGCAGAGTCTCTGGTGTTGTCCAACCTTCTACTGTTGCTGCACTCGCTCCCATCCAGTAAGAAAAATGCTCACTACTTGATTGTGTTTCTTCTTCCTGTTACAGTTTTTTGCCTTTGGAGTAAAACATGTTTTTTGACTATTGTAGGTAGGCAGATGGTCCTGGAAACCTTGTATGCACTTACTTCTAACACAAAGATAGTAAAAGAGGCTATGGCCAAAGGTAGGTTTAATTCTATTTTTTTTTTTTTTCCCATAACGAGTGGTTCATATTTCTGGAAATTGCTCAGATTCTCATATTGAACTGTGTGTTCCCTAGGTTCCCTGATCTACTTGCTAGACCTCTTCTGTAACTGCACACACCCCCAGGTTCGCACACAGACTGCTGAGCTCTTTTCCAAGATGACCTCAGATAAGCTGGTTGGGCCAAAGGTCAGTCTGAAGGAGAAAAAAAGAATAAATTAAACAATTTTAATAAAACCTGTGCTTATGTACATTATTATTGTTACAGTATATCTTTAACACCTTAATATTTCCATCCTTTGCTCTCTGGTAGGTCCGTCTTATACTAATGCGCTTCCTCCCGGGTGTGTTTATGGACGCAATGCGAGACAATGCTGAGGCAGCAGTGCACATATTCGAGGGAACTCATGAAAACCCTGAACTCATCTGGAACGACAGCTCAAGAGAGAAAGTGTCCACCACTGTCCGGGAGATGATGCTTGAGTATGACTTTAATTTTCTCTTAGCTAGCTAGCACAGTGGGACGGTACATAAAGAGACATCTCTCTCAGTATGCCAACTGTCTAATATGAAACTAATTTTCTTTGCTTTCTTATCTTCACCCAGGCACTTCAAACAGCAGAAGGATAATCCTGATGTTAACTGGAAAGTAAGTGCAATAATGCATTGTTGCTGTACAATAGTAATTTGTAATTTGTCGTATAATGTGGCAATAAATTCTTGGTCTGTGTCCTCAGTTGCCAGAGGACTTCACAATGGCATATGGAGCAGGAGCGGGCGAACTTGAAGTTGGTGGAGTCTTCTTGCGAATCTTTATTGCGCAGCCTGGCTGGGTGCTCCGCAAGCCTCGAGAGTTCCTGGTGTCCCTTCTGGAGACTCTGACTGAGTTGCTAGAGAAGAACAACCCTAATGTGAGCCACTAACAAATAAAACACGTTACTCAGTCTGTTTTCTCATATTATTCATGTCTTACTATCATATCTGGTCTTCTTCAGGGTGAAGCGCTGGAGACGGTCACCACAGCAGCCGTATGTCTATTCAGCACACAAAGCCAGCTGGCTGACCAGGTTCCTCCTCTAGGTCACCTGCCTCGCATCCTGGCAGCACTGAACCACAAGAACAACGCTGTACCGAAGAGCTCTATCCGCCTCATCCACGTGCTGTCAGACAATGAGGTGAGAAACACAAGTACTGTATATATTTGGCATATATATACAGTACTGTATATATAGGGCGTTTTGAGCCTTTATTTGATAGATTGACTGTAGCTGAATTGAACCACTAGGTGCACTCCAAGACCAGGTCTTTTTAGTGGTTTACCCTCCATACTATGGACTAATTTTAAGGACATCTCCACCTCCTCCAAGTCTTCCTTTTTTATTGAAGTTGAAGTTAATCAGAATTAACATTTTCAGAATATTGACAGCACTCACCTTGTTAAGATTTTACAGAAAACAATTTGCTAGGTTTGCTTCTTTTCTGCACCATGATACACTAACATTGCCAACTAAAACTATTTTGAATTGTGTAGTTATGTGTGCGCTCCATGGCTGCGTTGGAGACTATCGGCCCTTTAATGACTGGGATGAAAGTTCGTGCAGACATGGCTGGATTGGCTTGTGAAGCTCTCAACCGCATGTTCCAGAAGGAGCAGACAGAACTGGTGGCTCAGGTGCCAGAAATTTTACTGTCATTGTGTTTTTTTATTTTTTTACATTAAGTTTGATGATTATGAGGCCTAAATAGTACTGAGTGTTGTTAATGGCCTCAACAGGCTCTAAGAGTGGAGCTGGTTCCATATCTGCTGAAGCTACTGGAAGGAATCGGCCTGGAGACATTAGAAAACCCTTCAGCTACCAAGGCCCAGATTGTAAAAGCTCTCAAGTCTATGACTCGAAGTTTGCAGTATGGAGAACAGGTATGATAAATAGGATTCTAATCCATATGGTACTTAATTAAAAATTTATCAAGATGCCACTGTGCTGATTATTTATTCACTTTCAACACTTTCACCACAGGTGAATGAAATTCTGGCAAGGTCCTCAGTGTGGAGTGCATTCAAGGACCAGAAACATGATCTTTTCATCTCAGAGTCTCAGACCGCAGGCTACCTTACAGGTAAGGTATTTCTATAAAAAAGACTCTGCATTATAAAAGTTAACATTTAGTAAAAAAGTAAAAAAACTTGTTCTGTTACAAGGTAAGTCTTTGGGCAATAGCTGAAACTTAATGCTTTATCCTAATCACTACCTTGTGCCTGACTTCCTCACTTGTGCTTAAGCCCAGCAACCCGTTTTCTCTCCTCGTCCTATAACTTCCTGAATCTGCCCTTCCCTTCCTCTATGTCCTCCACATTTCCTCCTCAGGGGTATCTACTCCTTCTCTCCTGGCTGCCAGCAGCCCACTGCGAGGTGGGCTCTAGACTCCTGAGCTGGGCCTTCACAGCCCTCCTCTCTCTTGTTCTGATGCAGGTACACTTTGAACTTGCTCCTACAGCTTTTCCTTGCCTCCTTAACTCCATTTCTATTCCACACTCCTTTTCCCATTGCCGCCTCTGATGACCATGCCATAACATGTGCCACCCATTCACCAACCTCATATCAACCATATCATCCCCTTCCTGATAAGAATTTGTCAGGTCATTTTTGTTAAAGCGCGTAGGAACAGTTTTTGAAGTGACCATCCCTCCATACATTAAGTAGTTGATATCTTAGTTTAGAAACTCATCGCTAACACTCGCTAATCTCCTAAGTCACACCTGCTGTTCTGTCATCCGTAGGTCCAGGAGTTGCAGGGTACCTTACAGCAGGAACTAGCACCACGGTAATGCCCAGCGTCCCACCCCCTGTGGACAACGACATTGGAGACCAAGGCTGACAGACACAAACACCGTCATGCTCAGGCACCCAGTCACAGTCACAGCTCCGAGAGGGACTGTTCCCTTCTGGGAATGGAGGGAGAGAAAGATGGAGGAGAGCGAGCCATCATTGACTGTCACCAAAATGTCCAACACCTCCTCCAGTGTCACTCTACTCTCCCCTTACAAATGGCACTCATGTCTTCATAAACACTTTGACGTTGTTTTAACGGGTGACCACATTTGTTTTGTTTTTGTGCTTCTTTTCTTATTCCTTCCAATGACACACAGAAAAGTTTACTTTTTGTATGAATATATTTTTTACTCTAGATTTTTTTTTCCATGAGAACAATTGGAAGATTGAGGCTTATTGTAGGCAAATTGTCTCTTCTCCATTATCTTATCCCTCTGTCATATCCTGATTAGCTACATTAACCCAAATCTCCTGTATACCAGTGGGCACTTGGCCTCGTTGTTACAGATCTTTGCACAGGACCTATCCATCTATTGCATGAATATGTCAATTGCTAGTCTGTGTAATGAATTCTCACATAGAAAAGGAAAAAAAAGTTAAAATAGGAAATTGGATGCATTGAATTTATCTGACCTAAAAATGCCCCTGAGCTGACATTTTGTCTGCTCTGCTCAGGTTGAGACATGCTCTCAACATGTCAAGCCTCTTATTCCTTTGATCTTAATTCATTCTTCAGTCTGCGCTCCTTGAAGGCTACCCTTTCTGCCTCATATTTTTAAAGCAATTCTCCTTATCCCCCAAAATGCACTAGAATATTTATAAGTGAATAATAACCACAGAAAAGAGCTTCTGCTAAGTAATGAATGACTTTGACTCTGATTATGAATCTATGTGAAAGACTAGTGCAATTTGTGAAATGTTCATTGTAATATTACGTATATATACTTTCTATATTGAATGTACATTAAAAAAAATAAATCAGTCGCACTTGTACATAAAATTTTAAGAATTAAAGGGAAGCCACAGTGTTGTTCTTTTGTATTTGCATTTGTGTTGTTCACGCTAACAGATTTCAAGCAAAGTGAGCTGTTTATTGTTCACTCATGTTGGAAAAGTTAAAAATACATGTGTTTTCTCAGCAAGTGAAGTAGTCACAAAGAATTTGTTGAAATTTTCCACACTAAGATGAATGATCGCCTCTCCTTTTTCTGCAAGTTATGAACTTGACCTCAGTATTGACACGGCCGACACTATTTTGGGGGTGTCTTTCAGAATTTAACTGTAATAAACATTTGATGGACATTTGCTAGGCTGATTCTAGTATTTTTAGAGTCTATATAAAGCTTACCACTTTTAGAATTAAGAAAAGTTAAATAAATCTGCCAGACCTGGGGACATAAAGGGGAGATTTGTGATATAGATGTTGATTTATTGATTCCAGATCACTTAGGCAATAATTTCATTTTCATTTGGGAAACTAAATTTACTGACTGAGTTTAAATAAAACTAGACTTTGTTTTTTGGAGTCTGCATAACACTGGAGTCTGGAGAATCCTTGCAGCTACATTTAAAATGTGTTCAGATGGCACAAAATGTCCCTGCGGGCTGATATATGATTTGTTTTAAAGGGGTTAACCTGAATATAAATTCTAGGCTGCATGTTGGGCTGTGTTTATAATTTTACATTTAGAAATGTATACACTATAAAATCTCACGATCTACAGTAACTACCTTAAAGTTAAATATATACAGTGTAAATCTTGTGCATTTTTCTGTAGCATTTTGGCTAGGTTTCCTAAGAGATTAAGAGGGGAAAATGGTATATTATAGTTATGATGTGAATAATTACGCCAAATAATTATGTATGCTATATTATTGTTAAATATTGTATAGATACAGAATTACATATTATGTATAACAAATCTAAGCTTGTATTTCAAAATACCTTTGGCACGTTTAATGTTATCCGGGTGCTGTGGAACACCTGAGCTGGAGTCCGATTCTACACGGTCAGATTTTCATGGAACACCGGAAGTTACGCCAAAGGCGCGAATAATATCAACAAAGAGTGCATTCTAGTTTTGCTAACGCGAAACTATTGTCATTTACATATTAAATGATGCAAATTAATTTAATCAATACGACTGACATTGCTAGTAATAATATGTAAATACCGATGTTTTTGAAGCATTTAACGTTTTTAATTTCATGTTTGTATGTTAGTTAATAGGTTCGCGCAGACTCAAGTGACAGTAGTAGCGCTTAAGTAACAGTGGATTAACTACACGTTACACCCGGAGTAGTTTGTGTTGACAAGTCATAATAACGTCGGGATACTTTCCAATGACTAGTTAGAGTTCATTGACTGTCAGAGTAAAGACAGTGGCTTGAATTAATCGACCGTCTGGGTGCATCAGGAGGAGGTAAGTTAAGCAACGTTAGCCATCAGTTTAGCTAACAATGACATAAATGACTATTTTATAGCCATTAACAGGCTAATAAATAAACAGCACGAAGTCGGTTTAGTATTTGCTCCTTCAAACGTCAAAAATCATCTTTAAAAGCGACGTATAGTCGTTGTATTGTTTCTGTAAGTGAGAATTTTCGTCAACACAGGCTACTGCGAATGCTCATTGATGTCTATGTCATTATAAGCGTTAAATATTTCTCCTGTGGCCTTCAGGTTGACCATGTCCAAAGAAGACAAAGAAGGCTACATTGTTAAGTTTGTGGAAAGTAAAGGACAAAAAACCGAGTATGCTGTCAAGGCTTATGAGGTAAACTCCATCATCTGGCTCTATGTTTACGTTTTACCACGTTACTGTAAAGTATTGTGGTTTAATATAATATTTGTCTTATTTTATACAGGCTATTTTGGAGCTGCAGTCTGAGAAGTACGTGAAAAACGTTGATGAGGATGCTGTTTTACAGATGGACGAGAAAGACAAATCTCTCTTTGTGTTCAGCGATTTCTCCACTCCAGCTTTTCTGCACTGCAAAACGGTCTGAGTCATGTATTGATATGGTGGAACTGGTCAGACACTATTGGAAAATTGGAATATCTCACTCTTTGTTTTCTGCCATGTAGCTTGGCTGCCGAGTGGTGAGTCCTCTGGTGGTGCTGTACTGCCTGCAGCAGCAGCGCTGTGTCCCCAGAGCAGAGAAGCCTGTTTATAACATGGCCATGGCTGACGTAACTATTTCCTGCACCAGCCTGGATAAAACAACACGGGTTAGTTCACCGTATTTGATACTTATTGGTACTTGGTTGATTGTTGCATCACATCACACACACACCTTACACATCAGTAAGGATAGTGATGATTGAGACATACAACATAAAATCTATCTGACTGTCTTTCACTATCTACAGTCAGAGGTTATGGATCTGGTGCAACTCATGGGTGGACGGATGTATCTTGACCTAAATGTATCCGTTACACACCTGATAGCAGGAGAAGTGGGCAGCAAGAAATATTTGGTAGCTGCCAGCCTGGGTAAGCCCATCCTGCTGCCCACATGGGTTAAAGACTGCTGGGAGAAATCTCAGGACAGGTATACACGTGTTTATATTCACGTCCTTTCTTTTACCTGCATGTATTATGTTGTTTGTACGTAACAATAATAGTTTCTCCTCTCTTTCTGCCCCTTTCAGTTTATTCAGGCATACAGATTTACCCATTGAGGACTATCTGTGCCCTGTCCTGCGTGGCTGTACTGTCTGTGTAACAGGTCTCACTAGCGCAGAGCGCAAAGAGGTGCAGCGCCTCTGTGAGCAGCATGGTGCCAGTTACACAGGTCAACTCAAAATGAATGAGTGTACACACCTGATTGTTAGCGAACCAACAGGTAAAGCTGGGGCAATTCATTCACTTCTGTACAACAACTTTTGCTGAAGTCCAAAATACAAATACAGTAATTCAGTAGGTAGTTATTTTATAAAATATGCTGATAAATACAGAGAAGTATTTGTATGTTGTTGCAGGTCAGAAGTATGAGTGTGCACGGAAGTGGAATGTGTATTGCGTGTCTCTGCATTGGCTGTTTGACAGCATAGAAAAAGGCTTTTGTCAAGACGAGAGCAGGTACACAGTGGAGCGCAACGCATCAAAAACCACTCAACCACATACTTCTACCCCTACTGGAACCAGCAAGAAGGACGGTGAGCCACAGATGGTTGTTTACAACATTATTAATATTATTTTTAGTCCTCATCTGCGTAAAACATTTGTCCCATCTATGTCTACGTTTTGTGTCTTAACTCTAGAGGGTCCATCTCTTTTGGGCCTAAGCCATATCTCTGTCAATGCTAGCATGACGATAAATGACACAGCCCTCACTAATGCCACTATCAGCCGTCTGGAAGCCCCCGACCCAATAGATAATCTGGACCTCACTGTCTGCCCAGCTGATGACATACTAGATGGATGTAAAGTAAGTCGAACCGCATTCCTTTTCATATGGAACTGAAATTTCCTTTCATCCTATGATGTTGTTATTGTTGGATATTGATTTATAATGTGTAAGACAACATCATAGCTAGAAAGGCATGTCGGCTTCATTTCTCATGTGGTTTATGTTGTGCAGCTGTATCTGTGTGGCCTGCCAGAGAAGAAACTGGATAAACTGCGGCGGCTTGTGAACACTGCAGGAGGTCTGCGATTCAACCAGCCCAGCGAGGAACTCACGCATGTGGTCATGGGAGAGCTAGACCATGACCTTAAGAATTTTCTCACCAAAGCAACTCACAGGTCTGAACTACAGAAATAACTTTTTATTAATAAATTGTAGCACGTGGTCACAATCTTGTGTATCTTTGCAACCCATAAAACGGTAAATAGTATTAAATCCCGGTATTTTTAATCATGCTTTGAACATGAAACAGATACTGTTTTGTTTAATAACGTTAAAGTATGTTAAATGACGTAGATAGTTACTGATGATATCACTGTGTATTCTCAGACCCCATGTAGTTACAGTGCAGTGGCTGCTGGACAGTTTCTCCAAGGGTAGTCTGCTTCCGGAAGCAGGCTACCTCCACCCTGCCTGTTTGCCTCCTGCTCCAGCTGCTGTATCTGTGCCAACACATCACACTCCTGCCTCCCGACCTTCAGTTGGCCCCCCTGTGGCGAGTCCGAGCACTCCGAGGCAAAAGAATGCAGAGGAGGATCTGCTGTCACAGTACATGGATGATGATCCAACAGTAGGTGAGTAACAGTTGACAAAAGATTGAGTGATTATTTATTGAGTGAACCTGGTGGTTATACATCCTTTGTCTTTTATCTCCAGTTGACATACAACCACCACCTTTAGAGAGCAACAGCAGGAAGTCCATCAGCTTAGCTGCAGAGCCTCAGCCTGAACGCTGGGCACCAAACCACACCAGAGGACCAGAGACACACTCGAACTTGCAGGACGCTAGCGAGGCAGGACTGTTCGTAGGGAAATGTTTCCTTCTTGTAGGATTTGGAACTGAGGCAGAGGCTCAGCTCTCTCAGCTGGTGACAGAAAATGCAGGCAGGGTGCTGACGGGCCGTACACGAGTTGTAGCGGACTATGCTGTGGTGCCACTGTTGGGCTGTTCTGTGGAGGCCACGGTGGACGAGGTGGTCACTGACACCTGGCTGGTAAGATACCAGAAATACTGGTTTCTTTTGATCTGTGAACGAAAATGAAGACGTGGCACTTGTGGTGTTTTCAGTGCAGCTTATTGATTTGTCATATGAGCAAGTTAATAAAGTTAATCATAATAATGTTATTAAAGCTTGTCTGACTTTTGAGGCAATAGCTATAATTTTTCAGCCAAGAAAATTTCAATTCACAACAAATATTTCAAATGTATCTATTGTTTAGGTAAGTTATCAATATTGGAAAATTGTTTTAGCTATTTTTTAGCTTTTTTAATCAATGACTCTAAAGTTACTGGATTAAGAAAACTGATAAAGTAGTTCAGCCCTGCACAATTAAGTTAAAATTATTTTTAACACATTTTTTGCATCAGTCTGGAGTGCCTGACAGTTTCACTCATGTTAATTTTCAGGTCATGTGCGTGGAAAAGGAGTGTGTTCTCCCGCTTTCCTCCAACCCTTTATTTACTCCTGTTCCTGTGATAGACGGACGTTTACCTCTCAAGGACTGTGTTCTCTCCGTCAGCCAGTTCACCGGAGCAGAGAGGGAGTCTTTAGTGGAGCTGTCCAAGCACCTCGGAGCAAAGTATGATTATCTTAACCAAATTCACAAGTTATTCAATTAAAAAAAACATTTGATGCTTATATTTTCTTCATTAGTTTGGATCTTGAATTTGAGAGTCATAGTTTATTCCTTAATGTGTTCATGGTCTGTGGTTTGGAGATTTGTTTTATTTGGGTATGTGAATCAAATTTTTGTGTAACATTTACTATAGAAATAAAACACAGTAACAATTCTAGTATCCTTAGAAATATCATTATGCATGGGCATGTCTGAGCATTCACAGCCATTCAGATCATGGTTCTCCCAAATGTTCTGTTTAGTCACAACTGGACTTGTTTTTAGACACTGCACCTTTCATCCAGAAGGCTTCACCAGTTCATGGACAGTTGTTTTGTATTCAGGACAAGGCTGGCAAAAGAATTATGTGCATGGATGAATGTCATTTTTAAAGTTGTAGGAGCTCTTTGGCTGTGAGATATCACCACTGCTCATTAAAAGTAGAAGTAGTCCTGCACTGTATGCAAAGGTTACATGAATTCACGCTCTGTGCCTGTGACTTTATAGCTTCATGCTTCCTACCTGATCACTGTGAACCACTTCTAAATCTACATTTCTTCTTCTTTCCCTCCTGCAGTGTTCAGGATTACTTTGTGCGCTTGGCCAATCAGAAAAAAGGCATGCTGGCTAGCACTCATTTGGTGCTGCAGACCCCTGAAGGTACAAAGTACCAAGCAGCCAAGAAATGGGGGTTTCCTGCGGTCACCATGAACTGGATACTAGAGTCTGCTCGGACTGGCCAGAGGGCTGATGAGGAGCGGTTTCTAGTTGACCAACCACCATCACCAGGTGGGAGTAATGTCTCCCAAATTAAACTTTTAAAGCTTATTACTGATTCAGGCAACCTACATGAAATTACTAATGTATACATTTCCTACAGCTCCTTCAGCTGTTCAAAATTATTTATATGCCATCTTCAGTCAAGAATATAATTGTTACGTGTGTTATAAGAAGAATGCTTCATTTTTTTCTTTCACAGACAGAGATGAAGGGAGTTTTGTTGGTGGTTCCCAGAAGCCAATCATGCCTCCTCCAGCTCGTTCGTCTCCAGAGGTCCCTTTGCTGGGCGTCCAGGGTGGTAAGGCCATCACCCCACTGGATTTAGGTCGCTTCCAGAGCAAAATCTTCCACTCTGTGTTTGATGAAATGAAGCCCAAAGAAGATGTCAGGACCCCGAAACAAAACCAACAGAGTGGCAGAAGGAACCCACTTCAGAAGGAGGGATCCCTGCAGCTGGATACTCCCTCTCGTTTCCTCAGCAGAGACCAGCTCTTCAGGCCCTCCTTTAATGTCAAGGTTGGGACTCACTGAGTAGTAGCATAATCTAATTGCTAGAATTATAACAGCAAGAAATGTGCACCAACTTTTGATAGACAATTAGTGGAATCTTTTTTTTATATACCTAGGATGCACTTGGAGCTTTGGAGACTCCAGGTGGGAGATCCAAGCCAGGAGAGAAGGTGGCAACTCCACTGACGGATGTCATCAACAGAAATATGAAGGTGGCTCTGGCTAATAGCACACGCAGTAACGTCTCAGATATGCAAGCAATCTCTGCTAGCCCCCAGCTAACCAAGACGACCGACAGGGAGGTAAACAAAAACTCAGAAAAGTACAGTATTATTGTTTTCAGTGATTTATTCCTAGCAAGTACTGTGTTAATACAATATATACGTATTATAATCTAAATACTGCCAATGTTACTTATCATACTTAACATATTGTACAAATGTACAGTATGACAAGTGATACTTTGCAATATATAAACAAATGTATAACTCATTTTGTTTGTAAGGTCCCAGAGAAGGAGGCTGGTCCCCTGACTGGTGTAGTGATTTGTGTGGGGAAGAAACTGAGCAAAATGCAGAGCGAACTAAACGCCATCGCTGCCTCACTTGGAGCCGACTTCAGGTATCCAACAAACTGTTTCACACTCTTCTTGTTCTCATAATGAACATGGATGCAGATAGTACCAACATCTCTTTGTTAACTTGTTTTTAGGTGGGCTTGTGATGACACAGTGACACACTACATCTACCAAGGCCGTGTAGGGGACAACACACGGGAATACAGAGGAGTGAAGGAGAGAGGACTACACGTGGTCTCCCAGTACTGGCTTCAGGCTGTACGTGTCCCAGTAGCGTATAAATAGATTTAAGAGAGACATAAAACTGTTTACTGATAATATTTGCTGTAGGCTACCACTATTTCACTTTAAATTTGTTAGCGGTGAGTTATTTGTATTGCTAGCTTTCATTACTAAGGTAAACAACAGCAATAATTTAGATTTAATCACTAATCAAGTAAAATAATTATAATCACATCAACAGAAGGAGAGCATTTAATCAAAATGGTTCTGTAGACAGATGGAAATGTTTCTGCTCAGTCATTTTCTATGTAGAGATGTACAGTATGTTGTGTTAAGTAATGGTTCTGGTGTACACAGTGTGCTGAGGAGCAGAGGCATGTCCCAGAGTCTCTGTATCCCTTCACTTACAACCCTAAGATGAGCCTAAACCTCAGCCAGGTGCCCAGCAGCTCTCAGAGGTCTCCACCTTTAACAAGAACACAACTCAAAGATATTACTGAGGCAAAAGGCGACAAGGTAGATCTACAAATTTTATTTTAGCTTCTGTCATGTGCTTGTAGGGTTCAGATTCATTGGGTATTTGTCACAAACATATTTTAGGAGTCTAAGCATTTAATCGTTTGTCTGTTCACACTTATCTGTCCAGCAGTCTGAGCACAGTGCCACAGAGGACACTACAACCCTACGTCGTGTGAGTGACGGAAGTGTCGATCAAGAAGAAATGAACAACAGCGCCGAAAGGAGTGCTGGTGCGTTTTTCTTTTTCCTGCATTGTTTAATTCCACAAAGCTTCTGCACCTGCTTTATTATGATTTTGATTATGATTATTTGAATGCTTGACTCTTGTGTCCAGAAATTTCAGAGACTCTGGAAATGAGAGAAAACCTGCATAGGCAGCTCCAGGAGATCATGTCAGCCACCAAGCTGACGACAGGGAGGCGTTCCTCAGTTAGACTCACCAGAATGGGATCAGGAGGGGCCGATTCACGACCCCACACCCCTGACGGGAGTCGGGTTGGGCGCATGGGGAGCAGACGTACTCTGGAAGCTCTTAGGTAACAGAGGCTGTGCAGTGCTGATGAAGTATTTACTATTCCAATTTTAAAGGTAACAGGTAGTACTTCAGGACTGCTGCTGATAAACCAGTTCATTTTCATTTCACCCCATCCTCCTAATTTCAGAGTTTCCCGAGAAGCAGCTTTGGACATAAACACAGAACCATCCCAGAGTGAACAGATAGTTTGGGATGACCCAACAGCCAGGGAGGAGAGAGCCAAGCTGGCTGACAATTTACAGTGGCCTGGGAGTCCCTCACAACACACAGAGTCCCTCGCACCTCCACTTCCTTCTACTGCGGAAAACGTCCCTTCATTCAAGGACTCCATGACCGACTCCGAGCTGGTGGAGATGGGTAAGAGATCAGAAGTGCTAATTATAACTTACAGTGGTTAGTGGCAAGTTAATGACTAAATTAAAAGATGTTACACTACATGAGCAAGTTCCTGCCTAATAAATAGTTCCAGAAATTGTAACTATAATTGTTGCTTCTTTAACTGAACCGATTTGCCAGTGTTGGCAAATAAAAATAAAACAGAGGAAGAAAGGATTGGTTGGAAGATTGATTATTGAGTTTTATAACATTAGGGTCCAGTCAAGACATTGCTTAAGTTATCATGGTAAATCACTAGTTTGAAAGCTGCTAGTAATTCTGATGAACCCATGAACAGCTTAATGCATAAAGTCATCTTAATATATTTGGAAATATCTGGTCCTGTAGGTCTTGTTATGAGTGAGGTTTGTTTATTTACATGTCTGAACACAGTAAATTCCCCATAAATGGAGAAATGCTGTTTCTGACACACAGTACTGTAAGTAAAAGTTTAACTCTCTTCTTTGTTATTACTCTTCCTTCAGCTGCTTGTGATGTTATCGACCAACATATGGGCCAGAAGGTCACGATGCCTCCATCAAACGAGCCAGAAAATAACATCCTAACTCCTAAAGCTCCCAGCATCGCCTTCCCTCTCGCCAACCCCCCAGTAGCACCAGATCCACAGGTAAAGATTTTCATTGTCCAGTTTTGATGATTGATAATTGTCAGTTATAATTTTCATGATACCCTTTATGTTTTCAAGGGCTCCATATAAATACATATAAATTATTAATTATATATATAAATTATTGTTTCTGTTGGAACTGTCAGGGTTTTAGTTAATTATCTTTATTTAAAAATCTGCCTATAAACTGGTTCTTAATGTACCAACTCATGTATAAGTTTGCAAATTCAGTTTTTTTACATGTACTTTCTATAGTCCCCAAACTTATGACACTGTACCGTCATGTTTCTTCCTCTCAGCAGGAGAGAAAGGAAGAAAAGCAGCCACCCAGATTTCAGCTGTCCTCCCTCACCCCTCAGGAACGCATTGATTA
>OMLM01008969.1:0-44313 GCA_900302695.1 Helostoma temminkii | reverse complement strand
CATAGAGGAGCTTGGTGAGTTTCCACTAACTACAGCTCTAGATGCATCATAAAATAGTTGTATATTACTTAAAATATATTTAACTTTACATATATTTATTACAAAGTATGTAGCAATAACGTTAGGTTTTGTCTGTGTTTTTTTTGTTTGTTTGTTTGTTTTGTTTGTTTGTTTGTCTGTTTTTTTTAGGTGGTTTAGTCCTGGACAAGCAGTCTTTCGACCCCAGCTGCTCCCACATCATCGTTGGGACTCCACTGCGCAATGAGAAGTATCTGGCAGCAATGGCTGCAGGCAAATGGATCCTGCATCGCTCGTATCTGGAGGCCTGCAGATCTGTGGGTCACTTCATCCAGGTCGGGATCTGAGGATTTCTTTTCAAGGGCTACTACAGGATAATTACAAGTGTATTAATACATCCAATTGTGGGGCCTTTTTAAGTTGTCGAAAACTGCAAAGCATTAAAAATCTTTTCATTCATCCATCAGTTCTAGTATCGCCATCGTCTCCAAGCTCAGCCATTTGTAATCATGCTAAAGGTGGTTTCATGTGTTGTGTTAAACTGCATTTATCATTTGCTATATTTCACACTTGTTCTGACATATTTGTGTCTCTGTATCTATTTTAAAATTGATTCACTCAACATAACACATCTAAAAAAATCATTGGTTTTCTAAAACGTGTTACAACTTTACAGTAGAAGAAAAACACAATCAAGAAGTGAAAAAATAGCTCTGCAAACAGCTTAGCAGTTTAATCTCTGTGTTAATAGTCCACAACATTTTTATTTTATGGAACAGATTTATATGATGAGTGCTTACACACCAGATTGGCTTGTAATAAACTTCCACCAAGACCTAGCTCCTAGCATACTGTTAAAGACTAATACATCTAGGCGACTGACGTTTAAGCCTGCATTTCTTAAAACTGATACTAAACACCGAACACCAGGCGAGGTATCACCTCTTTGACTCTGTTTTTAAATAGTTTTCACAAGCAAGTATATCACAGCTGAATTAAAATACTTCAGAACAACTTCAGTCTGATTAAAACATGACATACATCACTCAACTGTCTCATTATTGAGGGCAGATGGTGTAATTTTTCCACCCTTGTATCAATTTGTGTTTCAGGAGGATGAGTATGAGTGGGGGAGTAGCTCCATCCTGGATGCGTTACCCTCCATCACATCCCAGCAGAGGAGACTGGCGTTAGCTGCCATGCGTTGGAGAAAAGCCCTGCAGGGACACTCTGAACACGGGGTATATACATACTCACACACACTGTTAAACACTTGTCACTCATATTGATAGCCGTTGAGTCTGAAACAGTTCAGTCTTTTACCTGAACAAGTGTTTTTGTTCTTCAGGGTGCCTTCAGTGGATGGGCAGTCATGCTGAACATTGACCAAAACAGAGAATCTGGCTTCAGGCGGCTGCTGCAGTCTGGTGGAGCAAAGGTTAGTGCTTGTTTATAGCTGTGTCTGATCCACCACTGCAGTGGCAACGTCAGCTGTACACCAACTTGTTTAGCAGACAGAAATATTTGCATATAGTTGCATTCAAGCCCTTGTGATGAACACTTTCAGAGGCAGCGACACAGATAATTATGTGTTAGTGTTGGCAATAAATAAAAGTAATGTGCAGGCGCAGGAGTTGGGGACTTTTTTTATTTAGATCATGTGAGACAAGCAGATGCAGGGACAGAGTTTAGCCACACAGATCACAATAAAGTCAACAGGGCCACATGATTTGCCAGTGCCTCAACATTATTGATATAACCTTGAATCCCTCTCTACAAATGTTGACTTTTCTTGAGTCAAGCTTTATATGTCACCCGTAATTTCTGTCCAGGTCCTGCCCAGTCCCTCCCCGTCCTTGTACAAAGAAGCCACTCATCTGTTTGCAGACTTCAGTCGTCTGAAGCCTGGAGACTTCAGAGTCGATGTATCAGAAGCGACATCGCAGGGAGTAACGTGCTTGAAACCAGAGTACATCGCAGACTACCTCATGCAGGTTGGTGGAGCTGTTCTTTTCTTTGTGATGTTTATTTAGTAACCAGTTTTACTTCAGGTCAAACACCGCTACTATGGTTGATCAAGCAAAATGGATGCTAACAGTTATTTATGTACATATTATGAATAATTGTAGCTACATTAAAACCTACTAATAGTCATCGATGCACTGACACTGACCATCTTTGTTCTCCAGGAGCCGACTCCACCTATTGAGCTGTACTACCTCACAGAAGCTCCCTCTGAAGAAACGCCAGGCACTCCGTCACGCAAGCGCAAAGCAGCAGCTGACACCTCCAGGCTGAAAAAGTCACGCCTGAACTAAAATACAGTTCCTTAATATAAACATCATAATCCTCATATCTGTGAAAACTATTGTAAATATTATTTTTTATCGAATTAAATAAAATAAATGTAGAACTAGTTTTGTGTTTGTTTTATATTGGAGCACTGCAGTTGTTGATGCCTGCACTGTGAAACTGGTGTGATTGATGACTGGGTGAAGGTTTGCAGAAAACCTGTGGAGGGCAGTAAAACATCACTGCAGGACTTAGGCCTGTGTTATAGATGAATCCTCACCAACAAAGTGGAAAGAAACTCCCTCGTTTCCTTTTACTGGATGGAAATCTGTGATTACCAGGTATAAATGACAAGTTTATGAAGTGTTTGGGCACTTGGCCCAAGTTTGCATCGGTTTTTTTTGTAATAAAACATGCTTAACGGCAGGTTTATCCATGATCTCTTAATCATTTAGCAGCTGAAATTATGAAATGAAACACTCATGTCTTCACCACCCAGTGATTATGAGCCTGCTGCATCAGCTGTTGATCTGCCTGATCTGTAAACAGCATATTTTGTTTACCCGCTGTTGCTTTACTTCAGCAATGTGCTGTCATACCAGGGTGCCAGCCGATGTTAGTGTGTTCCTCCCATATGGACACATAAGTGGTTTAACCTCAGAAGACACAGACTAGCTGACAGCCTCCTTACAGATTCAGGGTTGAGCTGCTGATTCACGGTTCAGGGGCCTGCAACAAAGAAGGGAGTAACTATGTTGAGCCATAATAAACTGACCATTTTATTTTCAGTAGTCTTCCAAGGACTTTTTACAAATCACATTTTCTATTATTGCCTTCTGATGCTCTTGAAACCAAGTAATTGCAAGTAAAGTCATGCATTTCCTTCATATATTAGAATCAGTGCACCTTGTTATGAGCCACCTATGACTGAGAAATGATCCAGAGCTGTTTCTATCTTCACTGGCTCTTATATTAATGTTGTTTAATGTGAATATATGCATGTATGTGCCAAATATAGCATCATAGAGCCAGGAATTATGCCAAGGTTTTGTGAACATGTCAATAAAAAACTGTAAACAGAAAACAAATCGTCACATAATGAAATAAAACTAGAAGCTACAGGAATTATTCTTAGTTAAAGGCTTAATGACAAACTATACACATAAATGTGTTCTGTCCTGCGTCTATGCTTTGCTGAAATGCTGCAGTTTCTGCACCAATGAGGCTTTTAAGTAATGAAATACTAGTCACACTGTTGGTGTGTCCACTCAGTCTGGATGTTTCACTCAACAGGTGTCCCATTAAGGTGAGATAATGTCCCACTTTGTTCAGGTGAGCAGGGGTTGAGTTTCGTTGGCGCTTTAGTTCGTCATTCCTGACGGGACAGTGGATCTCAGCACAGGGGGAGCACGACTCTCCGCTCAGGGAGGAAACTCTGCAGCGATCCTCATTAAAATTCCCTGTCCGTACGCTCACCACGAAAACCTCCTTTAGTGGGTGGCACCGGCGTCCTGCGCGCCTCTTAATTGCGCACCGCGCATTAACGAGCCGTCACGGATCACAGTTTGAGCACCGGCCACCGCAGATCACGCTGCTTTGGAGGCGGAGAGTTTTCGTGTCTCGCTATTTACGGCGTCAAAGCTGAGTCAGGAAAGGTGGGCACAGAGTCCCAGAGGTCCAAGCAAGGGGTGGCGCCCTGCGCATCTCATCCAGCGCCTGGACACACAGTGCCGCTTCCTAGGGGACGCACAGCGACACGGTCCTGCAGTCTGCTGCTTCACTGGCGTCTTGTTAAGGCTCATTTCTGTGGCATTTCTCGGCGAGGACTGGCAACATGTGCGCCTGGATGGTGTGAAGGGTGACACAGCGGCTTTGGGGTTGCTTTTCTCTCGGATACGCCAAGTACCCGACGTTACGGCGCACCTTGTCTAATAGGTAAGTGCATCAGTTTATTTACTTTACTGTGGCCTGCTCACCTTCTACTCTCTGATTGCGGTGTGTCTCATTGGCTGCCCATACGTCTGCGTATTGATTGTGTTGGACATCATTTGTTGAAATCCCGGCTGAAGGTTTCCAGGCAGTTATGGGCAGCAGTGGCTGTCACGCACCGCATCAAATCACTGTCAGTGCTGCATCCAAACAACGTTGCAACATCGGTGCCCGGTGAGTTTAAAGCATCATTAACGTATTGTCTGTTATGGTTGTTGGCTGGATGAAACAGGAAAATGTGATGAGATGCTTTCCGGTCAGTTTTCTAAAGATTCCAGGTAAATCACTATTTATTTGGATCAGATTTCTAGTTTGGTTGATTCGTTTTGTGTTGGATTCATGAACATTCAGCCTCAAAAGTCTGGATGATCCTAGAAGAGGTGGCCACCTGAGAAACTAAGTGTTTTGATGACTGTTATCTTGAGACAATGAATGGTAGAGGCTGATTTGCAGTGCTTGGCTGTTGTCCCAGTTTATTTACAGCAGTAGTAGTTTATTTTTTTGGTTTGTTTGTTTGAAGAGAGAGGAGGCCGTCAGCTGTACCTTAACTTGAAGAGCTCTGCCCTAGGTGCCCTTCAAGTGGTTTATTTCCCAGACAACATGGCAGCAACAAAGCACATAATAGGAGAAACTCTCTTAAAACGTAAGGCCACCGTGAGCAAACCGGCATCACCAAATTCCCCTTTGTTTTCAAACACAGTGGGGTTTTACAGAGCACAGTTTAAAGTGTGTCCTAATTGAACCTGCAGCCACTCTCTCCATTGTGACAGGAATGTTTGGTTGCCTGTTCTCCACTAAATCCCCCACACTCCTTTGTTCTGGGGGGACAATCCTTCAGTCTCATGTGTGTAGTGGTGGGGGGATGGAGCAGGGTCAGTGGGGGTACTGACATCTGTAGCTGACAGCTTCGTAGGGACGAGACATGCTGTGATATCATGAATAGGTATTAGGGAACATATGAGCGCAGCACTCAACACTAATGAGCACATTTATATTTTGTGCACAGCGTTCAGGGACTAGTCCAGAGATACATGTGTGTCGTTATTCATTGAATACAACATAAAGATTTCTGCTAAAGCAACAAGACCCGTCTATGGACATGCTAGCAGCTGTGTGAGGCTGTTATTTGTCTTACACAAACGTTATTACGATTCAAACTGAGGTGGACATGAAAGTCGGTAGCAAAAATGACGGTGTCCATCTAGCAGTTGTCGAGAAATTTCATTCGAAATCACAGAAGTCAAACCAAAGTCAGGGATCCTCTGGGACATATCCCAGAGGATGTATCATTTAACTGTGAAATACCTGAGACTACAATCATGCAGTTAGCATAAATGTAGTCTTATATCAGCCTTTAGTTGAAATGATGTATTGCTTAGACAAAACATACTAATTGAGGATGTTACCTCAGTCGCTGGGCTGGGTTTATATAACATTTTCTGACATTTTTAAATGATGAATCATCGAATGAAGTGTCTGTCAGTCATTTCAGCACCTTCCTATTTGGTGCGATATCTACTGTCAACATTATGATGAAATTTCAGAGGGTAGAAACTGAGTAATCTTCACAGCTGCGGCTCTCTTATCGCCAGTGTCAGGAAAACAACGAAAAACACCCGGAAAGTATCAGCTTTCCCATCCACAGTGACAGAACTCCCTTAAACAAACTTATCAGGGAAGTTCCAGGAAAAAGGGAAAATCTGGTTTCTGACTCTTGCAGCAGAAACCCTGAGCTGATGGGAAAGTTTTGGAGAATGTAGCTGTGACAGTGTAAGCTGGTTTCACACTTTGCGTCCCTCATGACTGGCAGAGAATGGTACGCACCATGAGGGGGGGATGCAGCCCCCATCGTCCCCTCATGCTGCACAGTACATGCTCAGGATGGACTTTGCACCTTCCTCTAGCCTGACAAAACAACAAGCAGCCCAAACAGGATTTCACCTAAGCAAAGGGAGGAAAATCCAGCTTGTGCCGGTGTTTCTTTTCCCGTGTTTTCTAAATGCCGCGCAGTATTAACGAAGGCTCTGCTTATGAAATGACTTTCATTTAAGCTGGAGGGGGGGTGGGGGGTCACACACAGGAACCAGTGGAAGCGCCCAGCTGAAAAGCTGCCATATTCAACAAAGAAGAAAAAAATTTCCAGTCCTCAACCACTTATTATCCTCTCGGCTAAAGAACATTACCGTAGGACTGGAAGGAGCCTGGGCTGATTGTGGAAAACTGCTTGGGTTCAAATGACAGAAATAAACCTCTCTCTTTCAAGGTGTTGACATTTGGAAACCATTATATTGTATACAGCAGTACCAGAGCAGGCTCTGTTTGCCCATTGGGGGATATCAGAGTGAATAATAGACCATATGTCGTCTGGTGACCACACTGAGCAGAGGCCACAGGAAAAGCAGGTAGAAGAAGGAGAAACGGGGGCGTTGGTAATGAATAACTCTGCATTATGATGATTAAAGTGGTGATAGGCAAGAGGAGATAAGAGCGTGGTGACCGTTCAAGCATGAGGTGTTTACAAGGGGAATTCCTCACATTCCTCAGCTGCAGCCATGCCACTCCAATCTGCACCTCCACCCTCTGATGGTCACCCCCTGTACCAAGAGGGACCCAAGGGGCATAAAGGGTCCAACAAGTTCCTTCTCCATTTCACTGCTGCTGTAAATGCGTTATGTAAGACGCTATAGCTTTTCAGGAGTATTTGATAGGACTAATGCAGCAGGCTGTGCAGTAGATTCCCAGAGAGTTAAAATAAAAAAAAGAAGCTTGATTTACAATTAAAGTCACACACTGTACGCATTCAATCCTCGGCAAGATGATGGAACTCGCGTCACCATTACTGGCATTTTTTTAATTACTTAAGTAATAAAGCTAGATGCCATTAGCGTTTTAAAAAACGTTCGGATGTGTTCGGAGCATTCCCGGCCACAGCAGAAGTGCTGCTTTTAGCCGCGCTACTGACGTGGCTCTTGAAATGAAAGTCGGTAATCAGTGCATCAGTCCGTAACTGAAATATCTACTTTTACAAGGACTGGCATTAAATCATGTATAGCTATTGATGTTTACCTGTACATGAATCATACTGACTCTAGTGATCTCCTGACTTGGTTCACATGAAATTAAGATGCTTTGTTTTCCTCAATTGCATATTATAAATGTTAGCACAATAAACTAAGATGGTTTTCATATAAATACGTAGTTCACAGAACCACTGATGTTTTAAAATGGTTTGTGGGCTCTGATACTTTACCACACATACTCAGATAACTCACTCAAAAGGCTTAAATCACATAAAGAGCTGCTTTGAGGTCAAATATTTAACCTGCTTCTGTGTGGATCCACGAGCCTTCAGTATTGCACAAGTAGTTCCAAAAGGGTTTATTTGCATTTCATTTTCATAGCTCACACACAAGTCTATCAACTCATGAGGTAAGACAAGAAATGGAGAGAATATGTGTTCATGTGCCTATAGCATTAATATTTGATAAATGTGTTGCTACAGTTCAAGTTTTTTGTTAAATGCTTTGATGTGCTAAGACTGAAAAGAAAATGTTTGTGCCTTTTTAGATGAGAAAGTCTTATGACTTTCGTAAGGCTTAAATTTATCCTCTTACTTTATAAAAACGTGTTTTTTTCTTTCCTTTTTTAAAAAGACCTTTAAGCTTCGCAGTCACCGGTTGCACAACATTTATTTCCTCCAGTTTGTTAGAAGCGTGTTTGTATAGTTAACACGAGAGAGCCCGTTTAAACTGGCTTGTCACACAAGTAATATTTAGAGTACAACCCGGAGAAGGACATGTATTATTTTTGAGGTGAGAGAAGTGTATGTAACATCCACATCTGAAAAGTGAAACGCAGGAGGAATGAGGTCTCCTCTGTAGAAAACCTCAGGATGCAGGGTTCGCGTTTTAGGATCAGTAAGCACATTTTTTAATGCAGCACAATTGACTGGGTCTAATAGGATTATGAGAAGGCCTGGCGAAAAAGAACTCCACAAGAGCTGCATGTTACCCCTGCAAAACCATCCTAGGCTTCCTACTGGGACGCATGTGATGCAGGGGGACAATACTAGCAGGTGTCAGCCTGATGATTACAGGGTCTGAGGGTGGGTTCACCTATGAGGATTACTCAGAGCCTCTAATGGAAGGCGGGTTGTGACCCTGGCTAAAAAGGAAGCAAATCGCCACCCTTTTACCCAGAAATGTGCTACTCTGTCAGGGTAGAAACAGGGAGAGAGAGACACTACGCTCTGGTTTCCTTGGCAACTTCTTCAATGTGAATGTGT
This sequence comes from Helostoma temminkii, assembly GCA_900302695.1. Classification (NCBI taxonomy): domain Eukaryota; kingdom Metazoa; phylum Chordata; class Actinopteri; order Anabantiformes; family Helostomatidae; genus Helostoma; species Helostoma temminkii. The sequence goes on along the minus strand of OMLM01008969.1, from coordinate 35,729 downwards.
ACTGTACCAACGCAGAATTTCCCTCAACGACATGACAAATCTTTTCATTTAGAATTTGTGAGTTGAGTTGTAGATGCACACGGTATATTGTGCGTTCATGTCCTTTGTTTTTATTTAGTCTTGAAGCTCTGAGCATGCAGTCGGTTAACATCAAACCTTGTCTACTTGCCAGACACATCTGATAGAGGCTGCAGATTAAAGTGCCACCATATGCTGGGGAATAAGGAGATCTCTCAGATGGCAGAGCTTGTTATGGGGCTTCTCTGTCACTGTCAGCAGTTAATTGTTGCAGGTTGAGGTGGTGCAGGAACAACTCCCCTATCTTGTCTTAAATACTTGGTCATCTCTACTTACCCTTCTCCTTTAAAGCATTTCATTTAGAGTCTTATTGACGGGCTAAACCAGGCAAGAGCCAGTAGAGTCACACGAGGTAAAAAGGAAGGAGGTTGTTTCACCAGTTTGTGACACAATTTAACTTTGTGCCAAAATGCTCTTTAGAACAAAAACAGGAAAGGTGGTTTTCCAAGGAGCTCATACATGATAGCTAGTGTGCAATGAGACTGGTTAAACAATCTCTTTCGGATGTCTTCCCTGCCAAAAGTGTCATGGGGGCTGACATTTCATTGTATTCATTGGATTAGCCACCACTGGGAGTACTCCTCTAATATGAAACTATCTGGCACTTGTCACCCCCAATTAGACAGCAGTTTATATGGTTTTGCTCCTGTTCTCCTCCTCCGTCTCACTCTCCAGTCTAAGGCATTCTTGGCCCCTGGGGGCTGGAAAGCTGTCTAGTAATCTGAGACGACATTAATACTGAATAAGATGGAGTGAGGCGTCGGCCCCACAAATTAATTTCCTCAGTGCACCGTGTAAAACTGCAAAATGGCACAGTGGGATTCCGCCTGGTATGTGTGTGTTTGTTTGTTTGTTTGTGTGTAAGTATGGCGCTGGAAGTGGTGGCAGGGCCGGTGGTTTGTGGCAGCCACATCACCATGGAGACAGTGGCATTGTTGGGTAAGAAGGACAGAGATGCTGGACCGAGTGCAGGATTGGCAGCATAAAGGAGCAACATGGTTAAACTAAATCTGACTGGAAGGCAACTAGACTGACATCTGGCTGTGTGACTTAGATATTTCCTCTTTTATTCTTTATTCGCTCTTTTAAGTGTCTTTTAGTGTCCTTCACATCTACACCTCCATTTGATTTTGGCACAGACCCAGTAACAGATCCATGCTTATACCCAGATTATCTCATTTACACTGCTGCGAATGACAGACAGCATGAGCCAAATGAATCTGCAGCTGAAGCAGATAAAATGACCCCGTCATCTCCCCCCCTTTAAAGGAGAGTGTCCTTTGAGAAGAAATGATGACTTGACGATTTGGGTTTGATAGAAGGTGCAAATAACTTGCACACCGGTCGCTGTGTCATGAAAACACTGCAGATCATGTGCGATTCGATATGTCAAAACATGTTGTAGCAACTGCTGCAATGATTTCTCTCAACGCTGTAGTGAGTGTATGCACATGGTGTTACTGATATTATTCCATATGTTTCTTGTTAAGGGACATTTATTAAAGGATCATAATACATAAATGAGACATGTATTGGGCACTGAAGGGGCTGCAAGCATGCAGAGGAAGAGTCTCGTCAATATTAAGGTCCCTGTCAGTGCATTTGGTTTTAACATAAATTTTTTTCAGATGGTCAGAAATACTAGCCCCCCTGTCAATCAGCTTTCAAACCACATTTTGGAGACACTTGGATGCTGCATTTGTTTTTCAAAGATAGGGAGAGGAGTTCAACCCTTCCCACATGGTGGTGGGAGCATAATGCTGTGGGGCTGTTTTGCTGCTTCAGGCACAGGAAACCTTCTTTGGGTGCATGGGCTCATGAAGAAAGAAGGTTATATTGACACTTAGAAGGGTAATGTAAAGAAATATGTTGCCAGTCTTGCTTCAGGTTACTGATGGGTCTTGCAGCAAGACAATAACGTGAAACAAACATCCAAGTTGGTCCAAAACCTTCTGTAGGACACCACAGTCAAGCTCCTGGAGTGGCCCTTTTAGAGCCCAGATCTCAATCCTATGGAGATCAAGGTTAATGTCCTTCATCGAAAACATAGTTTGGATGAGATGGAACAAATTGAGATTAAGAATTGGCTAAGATCATTGCAGAGATGTGCTAACCTAGTTAGAAGCTAACATAAGAGTTTGTTGTCAGATTCAGAAAAGTTACAGCTGTTAATAGTTAGAGGGGTAATAATTTTGTCATTTTTATTTTTTCTTCAATTCAGCACATCTGTAAAATATCTTAAACTTAGTGGAGATTTTGTCTTTTTGTTAAACTATAAACACGTATGATTAATTCCAAGGAAACGTTAAGTGTTTTGTTTAATTTCATGAAGTAGCCACTCACAGTTATCCAATCAGAAAATCGAGTCTGGCTCACCTGGACAAAACACACCCATCTTCATGTTACAGTGTGAAACCACAGGACACATACTCATTGTGTGTTTGTGTTTGGTCCAATAAAACAAAACAAATCAGAAACGATAATATCATACAAAGACACAATAAAAGTTATTAATATAACTTAGCTGGGATGGATAAGTAATCCGAGTGATTTGTAGTAAATGAGCTCCAACATGCAAAACCACTGGAATGCTGTTGAATTGAGGCTTTGTCATCTCCGCTACAGAAGTCATCTCTTGCAGAAATTGTCACCACAGTAACTCTTAAAATAATGTCAGTGAGGTTTGACTGGCTCCACTGCTTTCCCATGGGCATTTGCTCCATTCATCACTTTCACTAATAATAGTTCCCGCTGCTTATCCCGCCCTATTGTAAAATGCACATCATCAGACTGAAGAGAGAAGCAGCAGTGTGATGGAGGGAGAGACACCTGCCTCTCGCAGTCAGCTCTGTCTTCCCACGAGGCAAACCATTTGACATTTAACTGTGATATCCATAAACAGGCTGCTGGAATGACATTCACATTCATTTTGTCTGGCACCATTTTTTTTTGTTTTGATCTCTCTAGTGAAGAAAGTGTTTGCAGCTGGCCAGTTTTGTGGTTGTCTTGTGCTGAAATGAGTATTTCACCGAACAAATGATCATTTCAGTCATTAATCAAGAAGGGATGTGTATTGGCAAGAATGTGGCGATAGGTTATGCATCACAATACAGGTGTTATGATTCAAAATATTGCAATACAGTAAGCAAATATTGCAATTTTTTCATGTAATTTTAGGAAAACTCTCAACTTATAAAGAATATACCATAAATATACCATTTGTGCATCACTTGAAGGTGTCATCATGGGTCACAAAGAAAGTGTCACAGTGAGAGGCTTTCAAGCTGTGGTTCAGTCAACCAGAAGCAGGAACATACCAATCCACTTCTTTCACTGTCTTTTCCCGCTCCGCCCTAATCTGAGATGTTTTTTTCCAGCTTTTGACTGACTGAATGCACCTGCTCCATGTAATCAGCTGTGGGTAGGACAGGTATAGCTGGTAAAACAAGCAGGGCAGTGGTACTTGAGGAAGGGGGTTTGAGAACCACTGCTTTAAATGAAACCGTAAATATTTTCATTATGCTGCAATTTTCACCTGTTGCAAGTCAGAACAGTACAGGGTGCATCATCTGTGGTTTATTTAATTCAGTCAGCTCAGCTCTTCTCCTGAGCTTCATCTCCAGTCACCATGGAGCTGACCCACCTCTTCATCCATAATATTAAACACTCATGACTCTGTGGTGTCACAGATCTCATCCAAACCACGCTGAGCCTGCCTTGTTCGTCTGCTGCTTACCTATTCATTAATGCAACCATGAGTGATGGCAGGGGTGAACCGAAGCTCTCCATCCTTTGTTAATTAAATGTCTGTCGAAGAGACATTTTTCTCCAGGACAAAAAAACACACACGTGTGTTGTCTGAGATGCTTATGGTGTGTGTCCTGGGCTGGCTTCGGTAATTAGAGTGTTGAGAGGTTGCACTGATTGCTTCATTATTTCTTCAGTAGGGATGTGTAAGAGATATTTGATGGATGTCGCAGGTTTGACAGTAACACACGCTAAAGCTGCTGCACATCAATAGGAGCAATGTTATTTATTTAGTTACATTCCTCAAAGGAGCTTATACCTGATCCTAATCCTCTTGCATCAGACTCGCTCTACGTGACACCAAAGCTCAGTGCAATTAAACACCGTTGTGCAGATGCTCAACGTAAAAACACACAAATTGTGTTTTAGCGTGGTCAGGAGTTTTACAATTGCAGAAGAGATGTTTCTAAATATTGATCAGCAGAGCTCCGATCATCCTCATTTTCAGTATTTGTCTTGTTTCGCTCACAGTGATTCACCCTGATGCTGTAGGCAGGACAGCGACTACCAGCAGTGACGGTTGCATGGAAACAGAGAGTTTGTAAAGCACATGACATTAGTGGCTGTGTCTCAATACAGGTGTCAGTCATTAGCAGTGTTAATCATTGTATTTGAAACTGAAGGTTATAGAATTGTATGGTTAATCATATCGTATTCACTTGCAATTCTGCCTAGCTTTACTTTCAGTACTTCAGCTGTGGTACTCTGAATACTACTGCGTCACAGAGGTGCTAGAGTAACTGTTTAAGTCTTTTGAAATTTTGAGTAAAGGAAATGGATTTTCCTAATCAGGACAATTATTGGAGTATGCAAATAAATTATAAGATTTTAGGTGGATATGTTGAACTGTATCTGTAAAAGAACCAGAAATTCAGCAAACTGATGATCTTTTCTTCTACTGTTATAGTAAAAAGTACGTGAGCAAGCAACCGATTGAGAGTGTACGTATTCCCTCATGTATTTCTTAACGAATTGTGCTTTTCATTCCAATCTGTAAACACACCAAACTGTTTGAATTCAGACTTTCTAATCGATCACATTCATGATTTGCTGCTTTTATTCTGACAATGCTAATATCCCCACCACTGCTGGCTGGGAGAGTGTGCTGTCTGCTCCGGTGACATTAATCCAAATGATGTGTCACATCTCGGCACCTCCAACACCTCCTCCACTGTAACCGGACTCCCACTGGACTGGGCTCAGTAGGATCTCACTTTAAAATGTCAACCCTGTCAGGTCCCCACGCTGTCATATCTTCTGTCATTTCCAGGTAAACATCACTCCCAGAGCTGCAGGGAGCCCTGGCTAAAGTCATTAGCGCATCAACTTCCACTGCTCCCTTTCTCTTGCATGTACGTGTCCATCTTCTAACTAGATACTACTTCTTTAATCATTACGCTTTGTGGAAGCTGAAGAAGAAACCTGTCTGGACAGAATATTCTGGGCTAACTCTCACACCAAATCATATGTGCCTGTTAGAAACCGACAAACATTTCTGACTGTGTATGTGTGGTGCCCTCACATGCACTTTAGTCTTGGTGTAATTGACTTATTAGGCCTTTAGTCTGGAGAATTGAGCGTGCTCATCCTGGGCTGCCCATCCATGAGTAGATTTTCCAGTTTCAGGCCAATTGTCCTTGTCGTGCTTCTGTAGAGTGCATCTGTCACACTCGGACGGCCTAATTGATGCGATGTACATGTCTGTGTGTGTGTTTGTGTCAGCATACAGCGAGCCAGACATCCTCTCAGGCTCAGCTCTTGGAGTTAATCCATCTCACTAATAGTGGGGGTTGGAGCAGAGTGCAAAGGAGGAGGAGGAGGAGAGTGGAGAACAATACAACATCTCTCCCCTCTGTCTCTTGTGCTCTTTGGCACTGGACACGTGGTCATCGCTCGGCGGGAAATCTCTGGACCTTGGTTGTTCTTTACGGATGTTGCTCCTTTTGTTCGCTTGTCCCAGCTTGCTCTCAGCGGGTCTCTGCTGCACCGCTCAAGGAAATGAGGTACAATAAACACCCCCCTCCAAAAAATACCCTTCCCCAATGTTTTGTCTTCCTGCCATTATCACCAGACAAGAGGCTGCGTCAAGAGGTAAAATTAGGGATGTAAGGAACTTCCTGGAGATTTTTCCTCACTGAGGTGTTCGCTGGCACATTTCTGTAGAGTTATGTTTGCAGGCCATGAAGTAAGGCAGGAAGTGTAGGGACACACTAAAAAAAAACATGTATTTCCTTCTTTGCAATGCAAATTATTGGGTAGAGCACAAATTTGCTTTGTCTACCTCATGGAAATTCCTTTATGTGACAAAGGGCTTTGTTTCCTGTCCTGCTCCGGACATAGTTTTAGTGTGGTTCATAGATGCTCTTAGTAACATTATCAGACTGCATGTCCCCAGGAAAGAGTGGATTCCACAGTCTGTTGTCACACACATTTTTGTTCCTGTACATCTTGAAATCCATATTACAGTATTGCTGTGGAACAAGAGGATTTCCTGAGTTTTTTCCTGTTATGATTACACACAGTTTTCTTATTATTGTATATTTCTCAGCGTTTTTGGGTTGTGACTGGTTAAAGCGCAGCAATGTGTGATGTGAATGTTTTTAAACTACATATTCATGGTCCCTTCTAAGATTTTTTTTTTACATTTTTATTTAAAGCGTTTTAGAGACCTGGAGTTGTAAAACTCCAGTTTTGTCAACATGGAAACTAATTTATAATCTTGGGCGGTGCATGTTTGACAAAACCATCTCAACTGAAGCTCTACACAGTAGCTGCTTTGGGGAATTTTAACTGTAAAACTGTAATATTATTTTTTATTAACGTAACATAAATATCAAAATTTGATATTTTCAAGCTAATTCAACTTAAAATTTCTAGTTTCATTGTCAGAACTTAGAAACACAAGTTGTTCTGATTTGAAGTCTTTTAACGTAAAATTATGAGTTGAATGAATGAAAGTTTCTGAAAGTCCCCTTAACTCATTAAATTAAGTTGATAAAAAAAATCTTCCTAAAGACTTTCCAGCACGAATCACTTGAATTAATGCTCAGTCATAATGGAAAGTTGCTGTGTGTCTTTAATACATGTGTATAGTAGTTTGTTATTATATGTGGTTGTTTATTTTCACGCTAGTAAAGTCACTGGGAGCAGCTTAACTTAATTGTAATGTACTAATGTTGGTACATTCTGGCTCCATCACAGGCCAATTCATCATGTAAACCGTAGGACTATGGTTCAGTTTCTTAATTTGAAGAGTTAACTCATCAAATTATGAAATAATAAACAAGGACCTAACAGGTTCAGTAAATTAGTAAATCTAAATCAACTAAACTAAGACACAAGATTACACAACATGCAATATTTAATGAGGATACTACTGTCTGTTGTTCTGTGTGTATAATGTACTGTAACACTGGAATTTTCCTTGGTATTAATGAAGTATTTATGTATCTGTCCATCTACAGTATGGCACATTTTGATTTATTTGATGCCCTAATGGGACCCAGTGCCCCAGGTTAGGAACTTGAGATCCTGTTGGTCGACTAATCAGCTGACTAATCATTGCAGCTCTGATCTGACACAACTCTAGCAGTTTGTTTTTCTCCTCACCCCCAGCATGTTGAAATAAGCACACCACTCTGTCTGTTGTGTTGTTTTGAAAGGATTAAATGTGTTTGTGGTGTTATGCCTTCTATGTTGGTGGCTACCTCGGGCGTCTTATTTTGCATTAAATAAAACCTAGAAGAAGAAGAAGGCTTGGCTCAAACCCAGAGGCTGCAGCTTTTGGTTTGTCATCTTGCACCACTACATTTTTAATCTCTCACCCTCGAGGCAGCAGAAAATGCTTTCATGTTCTTGCATGATACTATGTTAGATGACATGAATCATTTACACATGAAATCTAACTGCACTGCGACCTCCTTTCACATGTGAACTCTCCTAATATCCATCCCTTCATCAAAGCTGGATGTGAGGACACTTCAGTTAATATCGATGTATGAGTCACAGTTTCTTCCGAGGCCAAGACCACTAAGCTTCCTCCCCACTGAAACAGCATCTCATAAGAAATTTCTAGTGGAAAGCTCTTTGACAAATGGTCCTTTGGAGTTTATGGTAGCAGCTGTTGTGCTGCAGTGCACTAATAGTGCTTCTGCTTTCACTGGGACCAAAGTTTTGAATCACTATATCAAAGCTTTTGTTCTTGCTTTAACGATTTACCTGCTCAGAGTAAGAGAATAAGGTGCGTTCAGGGAGGCCTTGTTTTAAATGTGATGCCCGCTGGGAGGCTCGAGGTGGATGGTGGCTGACAGCACCTGTGGCGTTGCAGTGTTACTGCTGTGTCATATATTTTGCTGTGCTGTTGCCTTGCCTGCTTGCTTCAATTTAAAATCTTTGGTTTTATTCAATATCTGCCTCATGAATCAGAGACCAGATTGAACAGTGAGATGTGATTGAAAGGGATTAGTTACTTGACTAATACGAGGCTAATGTAAAAGAGGAGAGCAAAGCGTATTTATATATATCAGAGATGCAGCAGGAAAATACACACTTTAGTGACACCCCCCTGTGATGTTTGAGAATGGACTGGACCCAGAAAACACACCACAGGATATGGACAACATGCAAGTTATCTAATGTAAACAAAGGTTAGAGTACTGGCGAGGAGTCTTCTATGGCAGGTAGGCCGGCAGGATGCTTCAGAAAACCAGAGGAGGTTAAACTCCCAAGAGATCACAGTAGAGGTGACTATGTGACAATGATTGCCATTACCATGAAAGAAACAGAGACAGGGACAGGCTGGCAGGTTTGAAGAGGCAGAAAGCTCCACAGAATCTGAGTAGTATGTTGATGGGTGAGGGCAAGATGGGGGAGTCTAGATCTGGGTCCTCCACCTGGCGTGGCACTGCAGGGAGGAGCTTCAGGACATAGACAGATCCTTTAAACATGTATTTCTATTAAAAAGTTGACACACTTATTGACACAGACATTTTCATTGGTTTGGTTTATATTTAATGTCTATAAATGTCCCTCTTGACTTGTCGTTCGACTGGAAAAATAAAGAAATGTAGCTTGACTCTTGTGAAGCAGTGCTGCTCCAGTCGAGTCATGCTATTTCTGCTGGTGGCTACTCTCAAACTGTGTCAGCTTGCCCTGGTGGGAAGCCTCCAGCAGGTCGGCCATCGCCTTCACTGGCAAACTGCGATGTGTGACAGGTGTTCCGCCTGCTGCAGACGTCACACGTCAGATGGGCCGACCCACTTCATCAGGATTACAAGAGATGCAAGTAAATAATAAGGAATAATTATGACATTATGATTCATTACCTCAGTCTAATTGGATTATGTCCAAACAACCTGCACTGTATCTTTTTTCTTTGCAGCATTTGTAGTAATAATGGCTGTTTCAGCTTTGAAGTATCTTTCCAAGGCATCAGCAGGGCTGCAAAGAGAGGCATATTGACCTTCTGTTATGCAATCAAAGCACGTTGAACTTTTCAACTAATTTTGTTGTCAGTCTACTGTTGTTGCTGTTGAAATTCTTCACAAGTGCAGCTTGTTTTTAACAGTTTTTTGCTATAAAGTCTGTCGTTCTGTGGTGGTAAGCTTGTCTATTTTCTTTTAAAAGATGACATTTACAGTATGATCCTTTGTGCTCCTGCAAAAATCTGCTTCTTTAGCTGTCTTGAAATTACTCAGATTTTTACTCGGGTATATTTTGTTAAAATGCATCATTTAGTGAGTTTGTTTTGCCATTATAAAATTGTCATAGTAAAGCTGCCATAGTAAACCTACATGAAGCAATAACATTAGTATTCATTTACAGTCATAACTGTATTTATTACAAAGTCCCCATTCTCATTTTAGCTTCTGATATCTGGCTGTTTGGCTGTTAAAACTTTTAATATCTCTCAGTATTTAATAGTGATCTTGTATGGGAAAGTAGCGTACATAGCGAAAACAGCTGGCTGCTGCTGCACCAATGAGTGTGAACCTGAATCAAACCATAATTAGAGTCATAAAGTCAAAACAATGAGCTTAAAGACAACATTTTCATAAGGGAGCTGCAGATTTTGGTGATTATTCTGTGTGTTTGTTTCTATGAATGGTCTCTTTCACGTTACATATAGTAATTTAATGAAAATGGCTGATCTCTGTCACCTGTTGGAATCTGAGATTGGCGATACTGATCTGCACTCACAGATTCATTAACATCAACACTTTCTTGGGATAGTTTCCAGTTACTACAAAACAAATCATGCATACCAACGGTGTTAGTATATGCACACTCATAATTTGTGCAGAGACACATCACTAAAGCTGTAATAAATCACAATATCAGTTGAGATTTCCTGTGCATGGTGGTTGGAAGTCTTTAAAAAATTTATCATCTTGGTTTTTTTAACCCAATTTCCCAGGTTCCAGATCCTGGCAGCTTTAATTTGCCTCTTTGGTTCAGTAAATAAGAGGAAGAAGATGAGAGAACAGTGAGTAAACATACAGTAAACCGATAAGAGCAAGACATGACATTAAAGAAGTGCAGAGGGAAAAGGGATGGGAGATGAAGGACAACATCAAGCACTGTGTTGAACTGCTCTTAAGGATCCCTTTACATAGCGCTAACAGCCTCTTCTTCTGACGTCTTTCGGCTTCAGGGAGTTAGACAGACATGCACTTATGCAAAGTTAGTGTACGATTCCCAGGCTGCCAAGGATTCATGTCTGGAGAACATGTAGTACAGTAACGAAAGCTATCACCAAACAGACTGAGCTAAAATGGTTGTCTCAACTTCAGATTAGTTGTATTTACATCAAGTCTTTACAAACGTAGAAAAAAAAACTTTAGAAGTTATAAAAGGAGTCTACAGAGACGCATCTGTAAAGCAGTGATATAATCTTTGATTGATGAGGTCAAAAACCTAATCAAAGGTGTCTTGTGATCTGACAGCCATTTTGTGGAGGATAATGTGCTTGTTACCAATTACTGTGGGCTCGCTGAGCGACACTATCCTGATAATCAGTGTGGACGAAGAGGAGAGGCAGACTGTACATATCAATCTGTTTGTCAGCCTGACAGTTTCCAGCCGTACCGTGAGATGTAACAGTTTGAAGATGTGGCTGTGCGACAGAAGCCAAAGACGAGGCTTTGATCAAATGTTTTCCCTGGGTGTTTTAGATCTAAAAAAGAAAAAATGGTAAGAAAGCTTTGCTTCAATTTCAGGAAACTGATTTTTTTTCTTCTGGGTAAGGCAGTGTAGCTCCATACGGCCTAATAATTTGCATATTCTTGAAGCTGCTAGTCAGAAAAGCTTTTTTTCTTTTTCTTTTTTGTATTATTCTGCTGGCTCTTTCACCTGTTCTGTTTTTGTTAAACAAACAAATAAACAGCACTACAGTGTGTTGACACAGGTCTTCATTTCACTTCATTAACACAGAATGACTGAATGAAATGAAAAAGCACAGACTGATCCAAGGCACTAAAGGTTGCTGGAAAATCAGTTAGATCACACTGTTATCTTAGGTGTGGTCAAATTATAATACTCAAGAAGGTGTGTTTGGACTAAAAACACTGTAATATTATTATTTCCAGTGAGGACATGCTTTAGATCTGCTCTAACATGACCTTTTTAGATGCGGGATTCATTCAAACACACACTTGTCTGCTGTGTGTGGAAAGTGTTCAGACCAATCAAACCCTAAGTGTCATTATGCATTCACTGAGTGTGGTGAATTTAACATCTTTAGCACCTTTCACCTTTTTTTTTGTGCAGTCGTGTTATTTTTTTGATTGTCTTACCAGCTGTGACAAGCGTAGCGGGACGTGACATTTTGTAGTTTCACATTACTCCCGATCATCAGTGAGTCGCACGAAGCAGCAGGCAGTCACGTAGTCAGGGGTCATGTAAGGACGGAGAGAAGAAAGTGGGAGAGAGTGACGGGGAGAAAGAGATAGAGAGGAGGATATTTATGACTCAGACAGTGGTGAGGCTGAGCTGCATCCCAATGTCTGTTCCTTTACTGCCTGGCTCAATAACTCCCAGGGGTTTAGGAGTAAACTTGTACTGAGGATTTGCAGGTATCACAGGTCTACAGGTCTCTGAGCCTGTGCACGTCGGTAATAAAAAAGCCAAATCGCACACACTGGGGAGGTCTTATAAGAGACATCCATCAAATTGGATACAATGTTAGATGTCATCTAACAGTGTACGTGTGTGGTGCTTGGTACATTGACGTTTCGTGATGGAGCGTTGTGATCCGCCTTTTTATCCGCGCTCACTTTCTTCACCTGTCTTTTCATTCTCTTCCCATAATCGCCCACTCTCTTTCTTAAATGCATCGCATGAGGCTTTTGTTGGTGACAATTCTCTATCTTCTATAATGGATTTTAGTGTGGGTGATTGTTGAACTTTGATGCCCAATAATAAGCTCTTACTCTTTATTTCAGTGATGGTTATCTTCTGTCTTCCAACATCATAATGTAATGTCATAATGTGTCAAACTAAACAACAGCTTGACCACAGAACCCCATGGGTGTTGACTAATAAAGTTGTTCCTGTCTGCCAGATCTCATCAAATCCACCCACTGTCAGCTCATCTCCATCAGTCATTGTAAGTGTTTGATATTCAGTCTGCAGTGTCCTCTTTCCACTGATATAGCAAGTCTGTCACAGGCTCCTCATTGGGGCTCTGTTACCTGTCTAACTTTGTTCCAAACCTGACCTTAGGTGTGTGTTACACAGCGTAGCCAAACCCCTATGACCTATTGCTTCACCTGTTGAAAGTGTCAGATAATCTTGTCTTCCTTTTTAATAACCAGTGTGGTTGCTTGAGTCTAACACCTTCTCTTGCAGTATAAAAGGCATAGAAAGGCCCGATGTTGTCATCTGAGCTTCACATTTGAGACTTGAAATAGAAAAACTCATTTACATCATAACATTAGGGACTTGAGATTTAAATTGGTCTTAACTGTTGGAGGCTTAACTTGGAGTATATCGTACTCCATAAAGACATCAGTCTTGAGACTTGAGTTGGACATAGGTAAACAAACTGGGACTTTACATCTGACTTCAGTTAAACTTGACTATGTAAGACTTCAGACATGGACTCGGTTTGGACAAAAGAAGTAACTTTTCTGAGGTTTAACTCCCTAAAAGACTTGACTATCTGAATGCTTGAACTAAAACCTGACTGCTTGAAACTTGTCTTTGTGTAGGCTTAAAAATTGAGATTCAAGTCAAACCTAAGGTAACAATCATGAATTGAGACATGATTGTTGACTTTGACATGATTGTTGTGGGGCTGGCCTTACCTGACACTTGTCTACCTAAGGAATTGAAACTTTTGGAGACAGATTGTCACCAAAATGGTGCCTTAAGACTTTAAGAGTCACAAAATAACTTTGATAGGATATTAGACTTTAGGTTTGGATGTGGCTCTTGTGAAACCAACTTGAACCTGACCTGACCTAAATCGACTTCACTACTTCACAGTGACTGGAACTTACCTGACTTGAAGCTAAACTACCAGAAGACTTTAATGGAGAATTCACTTGTTGAAGACTTGACTGCAGACTAAGTGGAGCTTCATAGATGGAGCTTAAAATAATGAAATGAGGACTTGAGGCTAAACATGGACTTGACTTACTTGAAAGCTGAGTCAAGACGTGAACCTAAGACTAGAGGATTTCAGACTTTCATGTCAGACTCGTTCTGTCTTGCATCGGCCATGGAAAATTTAAAACAGCTGTAAAATGCACAGGAAGCTCATACAGAAAAACTTTCTTTTCGCAAATTCATGCTCTTGCAGCTGTAAAAAATGACAAGATTCCTAGCTGGCTACCATTTATCTTTCTGTCTGTGTCCCACATGTGTTCACACACCCACAGATAGGGCTTAGGCCACCATTCCTCTGATGAATTGCTTTAGTCATTTGTCCTGGCTGTGTATGTGTGTGTATGTTGAGTAATGAAGAGGCTGGTGATGCTGTTCCACTCCTCCTCATTTGCCCCTGAGTGCAGGTGTTCTGCTCCTCTTAAGTGGGAGTTCTCAACTGAACGAGTTGGAAATTCATTCATTCTGAGACAGCTGCAGCAGGTTGTTTCATTGTTAATTCAATGCGAGTCTGAAGCTGGGATTCTGTATTTCGACATGTGTAACAATGAGGGCGGAAAGCATCTAAAAAAACATCTCTGATAACTGTGCCTAACACAAACGTAGGCTCCTGCTCCTGTGCTGCGGTTTCTACATTAATGACTATTGACAGGCGCATCGTCTTTAATGCTCACTGCTCTGCATCCTCAGTACTGACATATACAGTATGTTAACCTAGGGACTGTAGCCGAGACTTGGATATGAGCTGACAGTTTGCTCACTGAGTGCAAAAAAATCTGTACAAGCATGATGCTGGACTACGAGCATAAAGCCAGAGGCATTTTGTAGTTGAAGTTGAGTGTCTAGTACCGGGGATTTGCTGTAGATCCTCTGCTGTACAGTATGTGTATATTTAACAGAACTGAAAGTCTGATTAAAATCTTGGCCCATGCTGACAGTAAGAATTGCCGTTTTGTTTCACTTGATTATTAAGTCTGACATTACGTTCAGACTTTATGTGCCAGAGAGGTTGTTGTGACCTTGTAATTGAGATATCAATCCTGTCGACAGAATTTTATTCTACACAGAAGCAGTTAACTTTTTTTCTGGTTTATAAGTTATTTCTCTAGCTCGACTCTCGAGTGTCATCGATTTCTTGCTCATCTTTTTTTATGAATCTATGGCACAGATTTGATACAGTGATAAGAGACACACAGTTATAGTCAATTAACAGTTTTTCCTCTGGTCAGGGGTCATGTTCTATGCATAATTATTCCATCAGTATTAAAATCTTATTGAAAATGTTTTTTAACTCTTCAATTTTCGTTTACAATATTTTGAAGCTGTTTTTTTTATTGGTGAATTTGTCAGGTTCGTTCACAGTAACTGCAGGGTGATGTCTGCTCTCTGTTGTTACAGTGTGAGGAAAAAAAAGCACGCTTTGAGCGTAATGTTCTTTTAATGACTGGTGTGTTGCTGTACAGGGTCTGCAGACGAGCGATGGTGGTGATCGATGACCCACATGTAGTCTGCCAGCCTTCACAGTTTACCATCCAGGGACTGACAGTGACACAGTGACTCAGCAACATGGCCGCCTTCAGGGATTGGAGGATTAGAAAACTACCTCAAAAACTATTCCTGCCTTATACTTCTTGCTGCCTTTATTTAATTTAGGCCTTTTGTTACACCGAATCAATACTTGTAAACAGTCAGCTTTGTGTATCCTGGCTGGACAATTAAGTTATCAAAGCTCCAGAGTCCCTCTTGTGCTCGAAGCCCTCCCACTGATGGTTTCATAATACAGTTGTTCATATTCGTAAACAGTAATCGGCGTCCCTGTTGTGCAAAAAGCAATAGTCTTACATGATTGGGGCAAAGCAGTTGGTGACGCCCCCAGAAGTAAAGCCTTATTTCTGAGTCACTGCCACATTCTCCGCCATGTTGGGGCCTCATCAGCAGGCGAACAGGAAACACACGAGCAGATCAAGACAGAAGCTACAGCCCTATCAGGGATTGTTTGCTGATTTCCATCAAAGGGTAAAAACCATCAAAGGATAGACGG
Organism: Helostoma temminkii; assembly: GCA_900302695.1. Lineage (NCBI taxonomy): Eukaryota > Metazoa > Chordata > Actinopteri > Anabantiformes > Helostomatidae > Helostoma > Helostoma temminkii. Next base: position 20,197 of record OMLM01008969.1, on the reverse strand, counting down.
ACGCCCTCTGTGTGGGCGCGTCCCCTGGGTCACTGTGGAAGGGCACGGCTGGTGGAAGTTGTTTTTGCATGACTTGAGATGGAGCTAAACTCTGGCTCACATCCACCCTAGGCTCTAATATAATGGAATCACTGATGTAACCAGCAGTTTCATGGCACAGCGTATCCATACTGTCTGTGAGCGTACTGTAAGACAGCTGTAAATGCTAAAAGATGAAAAGGAACATCTTAACTGTGACTTTTAAAAAACAGAACCTCGCTAAAGCAGTGTTGCGGCTTCAGTCGGGATTTCTTTCATCTTAATGCATCACATATCTGTCAAATATCTTCAGAGCTGCTACTTTTTATACTTCTGTATCTCTTTCAGTACACATCCACACATAGTAGAAAACTCTCTCCAGTTAATCATGGAGAGATAAACCAGAGCATGTATGGTATCAGATGTGGAGTGAGAAAAGCATCAGTGAGAGCAGTTTTGATTGGAGGTCCAGTTATCAGTTGACTGTGTGAGAGCACAACACTAGTTCACACTGCTGTCGTCGACTCCCACACTCCTCGTCCCTCCTCCTCCTCCTCCTCCTCCTTCTCTCGTTTTGGAAAAGCTGCAGCCAGTGTGGGCAAGCAGCCAGCTTTCTGCCACAGCCCTTATACATAACCGCAGAATAGAGGGAAGTCCAAAATTAAAAGCATTGTTATCCCTGCGGCTGGTGGCCACGGAGAGATGGAGTGGCAGGCTTGTTTCATTGTGCTGTCTTGAGTGACCTTGGCTTTGGCTTCTAGTCTGCGCCCCCTCCAGACACACTATTCAGAACTGCATTCTGGGCCCTTCAGGGACCAGGGCTTGTCAGCAGGGCCACAAACACAAAGCCTGAACCGTGTCCCAGAGACAAGCAGATTGTTACTGGATTCTTCACTGTACCACTGGTGAATGTAGGTGCCTTTAAGTCTAAATCTCCTCCCTTTCCTTTTTTTTTCCCAATTCTCCTTAAAGCCCCCAAAATGTCCTTGTGAATGAATTTGAATATAATGTACCATTAGAGTTGCTATGGTGATGGTTGCCATGCAACTTTTTTCTTCTCCAGTAGAAAGCTATTCTGCTACGTGTTAAGTCTGTTCGTGCATTTTTACCTGTGAACATGTGTGTTACTGCTCGAATGTTTGTTAATTCTTATGGGGAGAGGAACTCTTTTCCTAAGTTTTGGGAATTTAAGTCCCTGTCATCGCTAACACTAATTTTGGCGTGTGGGCATCCATCTGGCCTCTCGGATACACACCTTCATTGCACTTGTCAGTGAGGAAACTATGAACACATGCTGCTCACAGAGCTCCTCACCTCCAGAATAAAAAACAGCACTAAAAAACACAAAGGGCTCCATGGTTGTTAAAGGTGAGACAGTGGAAATACAGTCCTGGAAATGTGGTTTGAGTAATAGACCCATAAGTTTGGAGCCTAATCACACACCAAAAACACCACAGTAAAACTTAGACCAAAGTATGAGGAATGATTTTTCTGTTATAGCTATTGAAAGTTATCAGTCTAGATCAGTAGACGGCAGGATTATGCAGTTTCCTTTATAACGTTGTTTATCAGAAAAGTGTGTAAATTAGTCACCAAAGTTTGCTAAATGACATCACACTGGTTTCTGTTGGAGTTTGTGCAGTACCAGTGACTATCATCCCATATTACCTTTTACTTACACGTGTACACAGAACTGAACCACCAGCTGGAGGCCTATGCAGCCTGTCTTTTGTTCATCCAGCTTGTCCACCCTCCTCTGCAAAAACCTTGTTCTACTGTGTGATGACAAATATAAATGAAACACTCCCTGTGGCTGTCTCTTCTTCCTCCACACACCTTCTCCTAGCCTAAACCCGTGTGCAGTGTAAATCAAAGAGTGTGTCGATGAGCTCGTGCTGGCCCAGCAGCCCTCATGAGGTGTAATCACCATGGAGAGGCTCAGCTGCTCTCTTCACACCGTGCCGTGAACTCATTACAGCAGTAATGTGGCACAAAAGACACAGAGTTCAGCAGATGCAGGTATGGATTTGGGATGGTTGCAGCTACCTGCAGTATTTCACAACTGATCCCACGCATGATCAAAAGCATGATCATTATTTCATGCTTTTGATTTTCCCTCGTAATGAGGCTAACACACAAAATGCCAGTTCAAATTTCTTTTTTTGAGCACACGGCTAGCATCAGGTGTTCGTTTTCTTCTTCATGCGTGCACATGTTCAGCTGTTACTTCCACAGTTCAAACAAAAATGAACTTAAATCTTGTGCGGTTGTCATCCATAAAACTAGCTACAGTATGTAGATTGTAGACACAGTAGGTACTCTTAATGTGGCCTCCAAAAAAGACAAAAATATAAACTTTGATTGCTTAGTAATGTTGCTATAAGCATTAACAAGACTTAAAAAAAAACGCTGGACAACATCTAAACTAGGTCCATGTTCCACAGTTTTACCTTTTGTCTGCACAGTGTTTATAATAGTTTCTATTTTACAATTTGTCACTTGTGTCTTGGTAAAAACACTGGCTTTGTGGTTTGTGTTGCATGTAGATGTGGATTATGATGTTAATAACAGTAAAATTTTATTAGGCTTCTTATAGAAATATTCTTACAGGCAGATTATTATGATTTTTATGGATAAATAGACCTTCAGTGCTCCACTGCATTTATAAGAAATAAAGCTTTATGAAAGGATCAGTGTCCAGAGCTTTTGTTGTCTGGCTCTCTCATCTCACTTGTCTCCCACGTAAACACAGGTCACCTGCAACCAGACCTCTCATCCTGGGGGTCACAAATCCAATTTCACACGTCACACTCACAACAGATTATTCATGCAGGTGAAGGCTGCATAGCTGAGTGTTGAATGTTGAAACACACTCCTTAAGAAGTATTTATCTGCTTATGTGGATTGTGCAAGTGAGTGGTATGGGCACATTTCCACAAAAGGAGGCAAACATATGCAGACATGTACACACCAGAGGTGAAGAAGGTTTGTGTGACCTTTTATTTAGCAGATAGCCATTAGTGAGTCATTCTCATAAAGCACCCGCCTTTGGTACTTTTTTCTTTGACATGCATGCAGTGGCTATCTCAGACCAAGGCTTACGGGTCAATGTTTAATGCTCCATAATTGGTTTTACTGAACAACTGTCTGCAGAATACCAATGTTGTTTTGAAGCTGAGCTGCTGAGGTTGACCATCACTGCAGTCCATCTTCAGTCTTTTATTGTGATATTTGTAATTCATATTACCCTTTTGAGAGATATAACTGTTGTTTGTTTGTTTCTGGTATGATTATAAAGGTCAAACTACCAAGGTTAAACTGCTGAATGCTGTCCCCTGCTTCTCTCTTCATGTCTTGTTAAATCTGCTCCGACATAATCACAGTATATCAAACTGACTCAACGGTGACTTCAATGTGATTTTAACACCTGAGCGCTGAGTTTCATCTTACCTGTGTTTTTGTTTTTTGCTCTATCTCACAGAGAACCATGAGCACTGTGGAGGAGGAGCCGGATCACATGATACCATGAAGACAAGCCTGCAGATCCTGCGCTGCCAGCTGCTGAGTGAGTAGGCCCAAAGGGGAGGAAGAGGGAAACAAGGGTATCGACAACATGTCCTGAATGTGCAGACACGGCCTCACCATGCAAGTCTGGCTTGCATATGGAAAGAGAAACTAGGAGATATCTGGGAAAAATCTAGAATTTCATTATTCATTAATACTATACCCAAAATATTTCAATTCAGGAGAAATAAGCAGGAGCCAGCTTTACTACTATGCATTTTAAACAGCAAATGTTTTTTCTCATTCATCTAAAGAAAAAATATATATAATAAAAAAAGTGTGATGGTTGCCATGATAAGAAAGTGATAAGGAAGTAGCATTGTGTCTATATAAGTGATAGAAGGTGTAGTGTGAGTTGTCTGTTCACAATAACTCTCTTGCACTTTGTTCGTGGCGTTCAGGGACAGTCGGAATGTAGCTCATTCATGTTTCACACACAGAGCCCTATTGTGTACAATCTGCTGTGTGATGTCTGCTGTTAAGGTTAAAAATGTGACAAAACTGCTTTTTAATCTCATAGTTAATATAAATCACAAATTCATTATTCCTTTGAAAGTTAGAGCAAGCTGTATATTTTGTAAACGAAACAAAACTAAAAATTAGTTAGTGTGAATTTGTCTTAGATCTTAGATCCCTACAAAAAAAATGATCAAGTATCTTCAGCTACAGGCACATTGCTTGTGGAAATGTGGTATAGGATACTATAGCCTTGCTTCTCTTGGAGGGATATGTGCTCACAAAGGAATAATTATTCCTTTATTGCTGGACACCCTATTAAATGGCTTCCGGGAACCCCAGCACACATCAAATACTGTACATACGGCGCAGAATCTCATTAGTTCTTGTTATTCTGAGAGCCTGTCCTTCTTTAGAGCACTCAAAGAACAGGATCAAGGCTCTTGGAATAGGTGCCCAAAGCTGTGGCAGGTTACAAGCACAGGATGTCACATGAATATGGAACACAGAGGAAAAACCGGGACTCACCAGGCTCTTGGACAGTTAAACCAAGATCATGATCTGGTATGCACCCCCAAGCTCCACCTCAGGGCAGCAGAGCCAACGGCAGCCTCTGACAAATCTGCCTCGATACCTGAGAAGTGATAAACTTGGACTGGACTGCTGTGAGCAAAGTGCTGTAAGCTGTAGCAGAGGTGGTGTGAGGTCACTTTGCAGCAGTTTAATCTAAAAGGGGGAAGATGAGTCAAAGCTACAAAGAAGCTTTGTGAAGAGGTTATATTGAGACCAATTTCTGGGAGTGTAATTGCTCTACCTGACTTTCATACGTTCAGTTGGAGATCCAGTTTAGGTCTGAGTTTCCTCACCCTTTTTTATTGTTTACAGAGCTGAGAGATGCAGCACAGATCTCTGAGCAGCGCAGAGATATTTCATTTCTCTCTGTGGAGCAGGCATCTGTAGGAGACAGGTGGGCTCCAACATCCTCAAGCTGCAGCAGTTGAAGAAATGCTGCAGATAGAAGAAAACTCAGATGGATGTTTCTGCATTGAAGCAGACATTGTGATCACTTCTGATCATTTCTGTCTTCTCTGATTTCCAAGTCTGTGACTGTTCTATAGCTGTGTGAGCATGTTGTGTTGACATAATACATCTGAATCAATGGAGAGAACCAACTGTTTGTTTACAGCAAATAAAAAAAACTACTTTTGTCTTGCAGCTCAGTCTTAAAATAAAGCTTGGCAAGACATTAGTTTTAAAATGTTGTTGCTACAAGGTGCAAATTGCATTTTGATGCTAGCTTCTTAAAAAAATTTTAAACTTTTGTAGACATGTTAGTATGAAGTACACAAGGATTGAATAATCTCTCAATCTGACTTCATCCTATCTTGTACTATCAGCACCAGTTTGTGAAATGCTCTGGAAAACACTGAGAATTAATGGAGCTGTATAACTGCAGGCCTGCAATTCAGTGTTCTTCGCAGATTCCAAACAACTTCCTGTTTAACTTTTCTCCTTCCTGTCAGATCTGTGGCTGCTGTCAGTGCTGTAGCTAAATCATTGTCCCAGTAAACGGCATAAGGACTCTATGTTGTTCTTGTTTTTGGCCTTCTCCCTGATTCCCCGATAAACACGTCTCTGTTCAAAGCTGCTGCAACTTGACAAACAATTTGCGGAGATTTCTAGCAGGAAGCCATTATCCTGTTAAGAAAGCTTTCCCCCTTATCGCAGGGTTCACATCTGTAGACCCCTCCCCTCTCCGCCTCTCCACTACTCCGCCCATGCAGTCCTTGTCCAGGATGGTCCCAGCGGTCCACAGGATGTGTCCTATCTATCTTTTTCCCCCCATGAGACAGACACTCTACCCACAGTGGTAGACAACCACACCCAGGAACAAACCAAAGGAATTTGTCTTTTTGTGCTCTATTAATACACCCATGTGTCTTTCCGTGAGGATGAGTTCATCACATAAATTATAGTACATCACAGTATCAGACTCTTACTATGTAATAAAAGCCAAGCCAAGGAAAATAAATACGTTTTAAGCAGTTATTTAAAAGCTGCCAGGTCTGATGCTGCTCTGAAATCCAGAGGTAAGCTATTCCATAATTTGGGAGCTAACACAGAGAAAGCACGATCACTCCAATATTTGTATTTGTAACGTCTAAAAGAAAATGATTAGAAGACCTGAGTGATCTTGCTGGTTTATGCCACTCCAGCAGTTCACTGAGGTAAAGTGGAGCCAGTCCATTTAAAGCCTTAAATGCAAAGATCAGTAACATAAAATCCACTGGAAGCCAGTGAAGAGTGGCCAGAACGGGGGTAATGTGGTCGAACTTTCTGGTATTTGTCAAGAGACGAGCAGCAGCATTTTGAACCATCTGAAAAATAAATAACAACTAAAGATTACTACATATCAAACTCCAAAATGTTCAAATATATATTGTGGTTGCAGAGTTATTATGGGTATGAAACATAGTGGACTGAGAACAGAGCCTTGGGGGACACCACAGGAGAGGCGAACTGAAGAGGAGCAACAGGCACCGATAGAAACAGCAAAGCTTGTATTTGTAAGATGTGACCTGAACCAGTGCTCCAGATGAGACAAAATAATTTAATGATCTACTGTATTGAATGCAGCAGTAAGATCTAGGCTATGGAGAGAGGCTATGAACACACACATATAAACACACGCAGTCATATAGTGTATGCTATTTGGCTACCATGATGTTCCCAAGTCACCTGTTAATAACAACAATTGTTCAAAATGCAAATGTTTGCAAATTTGATGCAAATATAAAGAGAAATGACAGTGACAGGAGGAAACTTTAACATATGAGCTCAATCCCTGCTTTTGGAAGGAGCCAGCAGGTAGATGTAAAAGGCTCCCTGTCCAAAGTAAGAAATGGCGCTCATGCAAATGACCTGCAATTTTTTAGGCATTGTCAGAAAACAAAATGTGGCTCTACTCCTCAGCAGAATAGCTGATCAGGTAATGCTAAATTTAAGAACAGTATCTGTTTTTAACTTTTTGGAATAAGGCCTGGTTTGTTCATAAGTGGGGAGTATGACCCTGAAGGATTAACAAGCTCTGTTAATTTATAAAATAATTCATAAAACTTTAATTTATAAAAATCAATTAACCACAACACTCCTCAGTGCTCTAGTTACAGTAGGTATCTGTTTTCTTTATCATCCAGTGAGTACATATTCCTGCTAAAATTACACTCTTTATTTTACTGGCTAACAGATTTAGACTTGCGGTTAATTTTACAGCAGGTGCAATAGTAGTAGTAGTAGGAGGTGGATGGGTAGGAGTAGCAGCAATCAAAGTGAAATTATGGCAGGAGTTTTTTTTTAAAAATTTTTTGTAAACAGTTGTAGTGGTACCGGTACAGGTAGCAGTCCTGTTGGTAGTGCTAATTGTTGCAGAAGTGAGGTAGGTCTAGAGAAGTCAGTCTGGTGTGATAATCCAATCCTAGCAGCAGTTAGTCAGACAGCTCTCAGTCAGGCTGCTGATAAAGGGTTTTGTCTGCCTGAAGCTGATGGATCTGATCTGTGTCAGTGTCTCGCTCTGACAGCAGGTCAAAGCTTAAAATGAAATACCTCAGCTGACTTCAACACAACGTTCCATTTAAGGCTTATGATTACTTTATATTTTGGCCCGTCAGCCCTTATCCTCAAAAGTGAGATATGGATTCATTTTGTATTAAGGGAGCAGAGGCTTGGTGTGTGCCAGTAAGATGTGATAAGGTTCATTGGTATTCTGATCAGCACTGTAGATAAAGCCTCCGTTTGCCCCAAGGGACTCGGGGTAATCCCATTGAAGTTTGTCTGCTACTGTGGAGTGGTGGTTATTAACATAAATTAGACTAAATGTAATCAAAAGCGGGATGACTGGGCGGCGAGGAGGACATTCTTAATTATAATATTGGTCATGGTTCAATGCCCTGGGGCTTCCAAACTAGCCATAATGCATGTTTATCCCATTAGATCATTAGGTGGACATACAGTAATGCCCTTTAGTTCTGCCAAATGTAAATGTAAATGTAGTTCTTGGACATTAACATCTCAGCATGATTTTATTCAGAGTAGCATAAAATGAGACCTCGGGCAGAGGGTCTGCATCTTGTTCAAGGGCATAGTTATTCACGGACATGGACTGTTTAGGTGTATATTTATTATTCGAAGATATAAAATCTGTTTTCATTCTAGTCAGACGCATCATAAAACTTTTGTAGATGCTGGAAAATTTAAGGTAGAAACAGACAAAGGTCTGAAATCACAGAGATTTATATCAGGCTTCGTCACATACACTAACACAGCCTGAACCATCACGAGCTCTATTGATGAATGATTTCGCAGCTTCTATTTTTGGCTTCTTGTAGAGTTTCCAATTTGAATAGTGACGCTGCCAGCTGCCCATTGATGATGCAGCACAACAAGCCTGGCTTCAGCATTTGCTTCACAGGCAGTTTGTCACTGTACATGGAGAATAGAGAATGAGGTGACCCCCCTGAAGATAAAAGATAAATATCCCACTCTGCTGTATACCGCACACTAAGTGCTCACGTATGATTGATTAGGCTGAAAGAGTCATGATGCCTCAACGATACTGTTCGTCTTCAATGTGGTGTTAGCTTATGAGCGGTTGCATGGCACATGCAGAATTTCACAAACAGGAGTAAATGTTTGCTGTTTTCCATCACACCCGTGTAACTTTGGTTTCTGTGACACACACTCTGACTCCTGTCCCCTGATATTGAGTCTAATAGTGGATGATTGGTGGAGCAAAGCCTGCATTGGATCAGTGCACAGGATCCTGCTTTGCAACATGATTTATTGATGTCCCTGATGGCAACGACGGAGGACTTCAGCGAATGTCACCGGCTTCCTATGAATTCAAAGGAGCCCTAATTCAGCAGGTTTCCTGCATAAATTGCCCCCCCTCTCCTTCCAGACAACCTGAGCTTAGTTAATGGAAAACCAGTTGGTGCCATTAGTCAAAGAAACTGCATAATCTCACAGTAGTTTTACCTGGCAGTTGTTTATCTCTAAGATATTAGCATTTGCTTTTCTGATGATCAGCTGGGTGATATAGATAATGAGGGCAACAGGTTTGTGTGAAGGATAACAGTGTTAGCTGTGTGTCGCCCTTCAGTCCTACAAAGCATAGGACAAGGAGAAAGTGTTACAAAAGAAATCTAATTGCACAAATCTTTCTCTGTTATTGTCCTCTTGTGATAAAGATTCACAATATTCTTATTTGCCTCATCTGTTGTCACTACTCAAGTTGGTCTGACTGTGTTTGTGGGTGTTTTTTGTGCTTGTGAGAAAATATCATGTAAGGCTAAAAACAGCGAAACGGGCACGGATGTGAAAAAAATCATGCAGAGTGGACGAGTGTTTCTGAGCAAGACAAATGTTTCTGACATTTTCATATCTCTTGCACTTTATTTTTGGTCCTTGGTCTAATGTGTCTGATTCAACCATCTTGATTTTGCCTTATCGCTGATGAAACAGTCACACATCTCCCTCTCTTACCCTGCACACCACATCTCTGGCCTCCCCATTTTTCTTCTTTTCCATCCAATTTTCTAATTTTCTTCCCAGTGCTCCAACTCAGTAATTGATGTTCATAAAGCTCAGTTCATATCTCCGGCTTTTACAGTCATTTCTCCTGTTAATTCCCTCCTTGTGTCCGCATCTCAGCTGCAAGTTAGAGGGTCGGCCTGTGTGGGTTCACCCTGCTTACACCCTCGCTGCATCAGCCGGATGCGCAACTGTTGTGACAAACTATGACAAAAAACATAGCACATGTGTAAAAATACACACATAATCCCTGCACACAACAAATAGTCTGCATAGATCAAAACAGATGGATTTGAATCGAGGACACACAGCAGGGGGTGTGTTTAGTTAAAAATAAAGAAGCTGTTGCTACTGACCATGTTGTGTTTCCGTTTTTGTCTTATTAAACTTGCCCACTAAGACAAACTAAAGACGCTCAGCTGCTGTGCTTTGGTGGAAATCTGTTTCGAATTTGAAATTATAACTTTGCATGAAGCCTCAAAAATTCAGTTACTAAAGTGAAGCATCTTGCTGGAATCTAGTGAAATTAGTGGCGAAATACTGTTAAACATGTGGGAGACACGTTTTGTTACTATTTCTTGGACACAAGGCAAATAAGCAGACATTGTTGAATGTCGGAAACGGAAATATTATACTTATTATTTATTATTTAGGATTTAGAGCCCAGTTCCTGTTATTCACCTGAGGTTTAAGCACAAGCTAGCTTAAAAAACAGATTCTCCTTTTAACATTTTAGATGAGATCTTTAATAAAAGTGCAAAGAGACAAATAAATATAAATCAACATGTTCAGGACAAAGTTGTTTTGTTCAGAAAGTTACTCGATAAGATCAATCAGAAGAATGTGTTTCTCTTCGTGTGTGTGCCAGAGAATGTAATTTACCCATTTTTGTTTGTTAGGAGAGTCTAAGTGTTATGTTTTATTAAGTAGCAGTAGAGTGTTGGGTTGCGAGGACGTGACAGCCAGGTCTAGGTACTGATTGAAGGTATGAGTCAAGCCAGACCACATCATTGTTCGTAATTGGCTTCTATTATCTCTTTTATCTTCTTTATTAGCACTGAAAAACATAATTATCTGTCCACGTTTCTTGTACTTGTGAGGCTCCACGGCTATACGTGAGTTCCTATTAAAAATATTATATTTGTGTATTATAGTAATGCCTGTATCTGTTGTTCAGGTTTAGCTTTTGTTGTTTTACCTTTGTTCATGTGCCATCTTGTCTTCTGAGCAACTGAAAGGGCCTCGTCTTGCCAATTTATCCTATTGTGATCACTATTATCAGCGATCAACAATAGCCCAAACACTTTGACTTTGATATGTTGTCTGTGTTCCCTGCCTAAAGGATCATCGTCATAAATCAAGGATGGCTGTGTGTTATCTCCTCACTTATGGGTAGGGTGTGGGCTCCGTGGATTAGAGATGTGTCAGCCTTGGTTAATGGAAGAGTGCTCAGACTCTCTATCCCGCTAGTATGTGTGATTGAGTGTGGAGGAATATGATTAATGATTCAGAAGCTGAATTTAAATAGTCAGTGCTTTGGGGTTTTTCTGTGATGTATTTTAAATCCCAGTATACTCAGTGGTGCCGAGGCTGTTTTTAAATAATATTTTTTTTAATCCTTTTTCTACCGTTTTTCTGTGTACAGTACATGTGTACAGTTTTCTCTTCTGGCATCGTTTCCTGTCTCCTTCTCCTTTGCCCCTCTTGAAAATAGAAACTTGGTTTCCATAGTTACTCAGAGAGCGTAATAGTTAAACGATGGCTACAACATCCCCATAACATGTGTTTAGACTGTGTGCTTTGGGAGACTTTCAAGAATGCCAGAACAACGCAGTCTTAATCACTACTTCCTCCAAAACAATAATGCAAGGACTTTGTGCATATCAACTTCCGCAGGCTCTTATTTTATTTATGTTTTGCTTTTCTTTGACAAAAGCAAGATGTCATGTTATGTGACAGCATTACACCAATAATGAAAAAATAACTTATTTCTGTTGAAATGACTGAGGAACTTAATGTATTGTCTTCAGTTCAGCATCTAGTAGCAAAAACATGCCACGTAACATGATTGAGGTAGGAATTTGGATTCTGTTCTGCTCTGCTCTCAGCTGAATTCAAGAAACTGCCCAGCGGGATCTCTGCTAATGCATGACATCAGCTGTGTTTAACAGCGTCAAGAAAGGAAGAAGCAGAGCAGGGAAAATGGAAAAGAATAAGCTTTTGCATCTTCCCACATTATATGACATTCTTTCTTAAAATACATAATATTTTTCACAGACACCTGCTAATGACATCAACAAAAAACGCAGACTTATGGGATTGAGCTCAGGAAAGGGGATCTGTCAGGCTCTCAAAGATGGTTTTAGCATGTAAAGTAGGCTATTTTGACACTAAGACTCCCATGAATCTTTTTACTGTTGTTACTTTTGTCCTATAGAAATGATTTTGAGCCTGTTGACATGTTCTTGGCAGCACCAGATCTCGCTAGAAAAACTACACTCTATTTTCTCATCTGTCTTATATCTCATCTCATCTAAATTTCTCATAAAGGCATTTGTTAAGATAAGGTATTATAAATAGTGACTTTTTTCACAGTTTATTTAGGGGCTAAAATTAAATACTTAGTTATTTTATTACCTTAGTGGAAAGCGAGCTCATTAAATCATTTTTGCACAGTAACAAAACAGTTGCACACTCAATCCAAACACAGACGCATCCTACCAGTCCCACCTGCCACCTTATACATTTACAGTTTCACACAGTGGAACTAGTGAATACTGCAGTTAATAAAGTAATCTAGTTAAACTAGGTGAGTGACACAGAGGTTCAGTAGATTAAAGGCTGAGGAGCTTAATAAGTGTCAGACAACGCTAAAAACCTTAGCAGATAGCTTCAGCTGCCGAGCTGCATTTTCATCTACTGTAGTTTTGCAATGTTGGATCCTTACGAGGAATAATAAGCAGAGAGGCGTGAAGGAAATGCAAACCTACGAAATGGTCCAGTAAATGATGAGACTATGTACTGTTTTCTCTCTTTTCGTGCAGGTGTTCTAGCATTCCTAGCAATGCCAGTAGGACTGGCGTCATCAGCGCAGAAGCTGCACCTCAGCCAGACGTCCCAGGACTCTGTCTCCATGGCAACCGCCCACAGCACCCCCCTGTTTCCCCCTAAACCTCTCCACCTGGCGTGGCATCAGGAAGGTTCAATTAGTGGGGAGCGGCCATCCAAAAGAGGCATTCAACCCTCAGACATCGCCCTGCCTACTGTCACCCTCCACCCTTCAACCTGGCTTCACACCACCACATCCAGCTCGGCTTTTCAAGTCCCTCCTATTTTTGACACAAATACTGTCACCCCAAACACTGTGAGCACTAAAAGCCAGATGAATGAGCTCCTGGAGCCAAACTCTGGTGTTGTAAACCAAGGTCACATACATAAATTGGTCATAGTGCCTCAAGCCCACAACCTAGTTACTGTCAGCACTAACCAGGCCAGCAGCAGCAGTCCTAAATTTCCCAGCACAGCAACCCCAAATATACACGTGGAATCTACTGCCAGAGGGGCTCCAAACCCCCAGACTCCTATGTCCATCTCTGGACCAGAGAGAGGAGGTATACTCACTGCACAGCATGTAGGACCTCAGAAGATGAGTTTGGAGGAACCCACTGCCTCCAATCACCATGTTCCAGATCAGCAGCCCTCCTCAATTTCATCAATAGATAGTGACCCTGCACTTGGCCCGGAACTCAGGGAGCATGCTCAGGGCATTTCAGAGGTAGCTGCACAGCACACCAGCACCCTGAGGGAGGTGCGTGCAGCGAATGAGCCCCCCACTAGTGTGCTAGAGAGACAGCCACAGTCAGGGTCTGCTTTTCCAGTCCAGGAGCCACCACAAAATCTAATTTCCACTGCATCCACTGAGGTGAGCCTCAGAACGCACCCTACAGTCACCCCAAACAACACTTCCACCAGCGGGACCACCACTGAGAAGAGTTACGGTCAGACAGACAGACCGGGGAACGTAACATCGGTTGGAGGGCTGCTCTCTAACAGCAGCTCAGTTGAGCAGGAGGCTGCTCAGGGGAATGGCTCGGCCCTTTCAACGGCCAGTGGGAAGTTCTTGATCCGGCAGGTGCCTGCCACCACACAAGACCCCATGACAAACAGTAACAGCTCGGGCCCCACTGTCGAGCCCCCACCACCTCGCACAGCCATCTGTCTCAGCAGGATGGACTTTGTGTGGATTGTGCTGGCCATCGGCGTGCCTGTGTCCTCGTGTTGTAAGTAATGTCAGCTTGAAAAAGATTAAATGAATGAATGCAAAAGTGCCTTTTATGTCCAGTTCAACAATTTAACAAACTGTGTGAAGGATCAAGGCTGAGACAGTCTTAGCTTAACAGTGTTTCAATCACTACACTACTTCTTTTGATAGTGTATTTGTTGATTAGAGTCTCGGCTTCATTATTCAGTTTTCTACGTATAAGCACACAGATCATAACTTCCTGACTTTCCTTGCAACTGTGTATTATATACAACACAAACTATATATATTTATATATACTGTATAATGTAAATTATTTGTGAATTCTATACATTTAGTTTGTATTGAAATTTACTCATATCATTCATTTAGTTGATGTTCTTTTCTGCCTTACATTGCAGCAGTTCAAGATTGACTATATACATTCCCAGACGCCTTTTAATAGCCCCCAGGACACCTTTCAGGACCTGATCTAGTTGCATTAAATTGGATTTGATGTGGTACAATAGCATAGCAGCAAGGTAGTGAGTCCTTTCTCATCGAGCAGTAGGAGTTGAAAAATAGTTTTTTACACTTTGAGCTGTCACTGATGGACAAATGTTAGGCATTTCTCCCCTATTTTCATAATATTTTTCATGTATCCTTGCTGAGAGACTGACGGCTTGGTTGCTTACAACAAGGCACATCACTAGTACCCATTTGTTACAGTATTTCATAGTGGATGTTTTTTTATTTCAACCAGTTTCTTCTACCAGTGGCATGTTGTCCTGAAACATGACAGCCTCTTCCCGAGCAGCTAGTGTGGGCGATTTTAGCTTTTCTAGCTACTGTACTAACTCTGATTTTTCTTTCCTGCCTCTGCCTGGTGTAGCTGTCCTATTGACTGTGTGCTGTATGAGGAGGAAGAAGAAGTCGTCAAGTCAGGAGAACAACCTCAGCTACTGGAACAATGCCATCACCATGGATTATTTCAGCAGGCACGCCGTGGAGCTGCCGAGAGAGATACACACTCTGGAGAGTGAGGTACAAACCACTGGCACATTAGTGTACAACACTGCACGCTCAAGTTGCGGGACATTTAGCTGATGTTTCAGTATCAGTCAGCAGAATGGTTTTATTGAGTATGGAAACAACAAGAGCATCCATGTCGAATCTTCAGTGTCAGCAAGCCTTGAGGCCTGCTGAAGTGCACTTGAGCACGACGCCGCATTACTACGTTTTTAAGGGATGTTATTTGAAACAAGCAAAAGGGATTGATGATTTAAAATTCAGTAAAAGTGTCCACATTTGTTTTCAAAGATTTAAATGATGGTAAAAATGTGTTGTTACCTACAGACTGTGGAACAAAAACATCGGTAAATGTTGGGCTGATTTTAACTACGTAGTGACAGGAAGTTAATCCATAAGTGATACATCGGCACTATTCATTTACAGTAATTTGTTTAATAATCTAAACTGCAAAAAGTACAGTACTTTACTTAGTTACTTCTGGGTGTAGCATCTCCTCCTCTTTTAACAACAGGCTGTCAATGTCCGGCAACTGCAAAGTTTTGGGAGGGGAATGTTGTCCTGTTCTTCTTCTGACATTTGCACATCATTGCATTCTGTTTTTATTTAGATTTTACACAGCGTCCAAGTGTTTTCTGGAACTGGGGATGATTTTGCAACACTTAACAAACTCACTTTACAAAGTGTCAGGAGTCCAAAGGTGCAGCTAACGATGAGCTGCTTGTTGTTAGATGTTTCTAATTGTATATTTATGAGAGCTTAACTTTTTCCATGATGTGTTTGTCAGACATCTTTATTTTTCTGTAATTTTTCACGTCACATGTATTTTTTTTGTAGTAATAAGGAAAATGGCAAGATCACATTGACTTCAAAGGCTGCTATACATACCAAACTGTGATTTATTCTAGCTGGGGAGCTGTTTGTGCAAGATCTGAGCTTTTTGGTGCATTACAGCACCATCTGATGGAAGTGGTAGTATATAGCAGCAATATGCATTTTTCTGAATACCAGATCTGCCATCTTCCTCCTCTTCTTCCCCTTAACATTTTGACTTATCTTTGCTTTGCTCAGTTTGCTGCATGTTTCTATCATCTTACGTCCAGTGACCATTTCATTTTTTTTCCCATTGCTTTTATTCCTCTTCTGTTGCACAACTTGCATTCCTTTGTCATCTGCGGGCGAGACAGGAGAGGGAAGCTGAGGTTGGATCATGTGTAGGATGCCTCTGGTGACACCCAGGTGTTGGTTTTTTCTCTGCTTTACCTGTCTCTGTAGAGCAGCAGCCTCATAGCCTCCCTGGTGCAATAGGTAAATGGTAGTGCTCAGGGAGAAATGATCATCATCCTAGATGTCCACGTTAGTGTTTGATTGGATCCTGCTGATAAATGGGCTCATTCCCGCAGCAAAACAAATGATTTTGTTTTTCACACCTCCCTTTTCCAGTACAGCCTCATTACTGCTGACTCACCATCAGTCCCCCGAGTCATCCCTCCCTTTTGTCTCTGAAGTTGAAGCTTTTACATCTTCCCCTCTACCTTCCTTTTTTATCTCCATTCATCTAGCTTTGTCAGATACCTTTTGTTTACCATTTCCTTAAAAGCTCGGAGGTGCACCAAACCCATATTTTATTCTCTTCCCTTCCACATTAACCTCTCTGACTCACTGCTCACTGCCCGTAGAGTGACTTAGAAACAGTAGACTGCAGTATGTGCCCCAATGGTGAGCTAACGCATCAATCATGACTCACAGCCATTGTTTAAAGGTTAGGCACCTGCACTAACATTTTTTCTGTGCGTGCATGTGCATTTGCAGGAGCATGACAGCTGTCTACCCCCTAATGGAGACTACAGTGGCAGCAGTGTGGTCCTGGTTAACCCCTTCTGCCAGGAGACCCTCTTCATAAACAGAGACAAAGCTTCTGCCATCTAGAGACAGAAACAGAGAGACATTGCTGGATTCTTCTCTTCTACTCCCTCTGCTGTTGTGTCTATTTTATATATGTGGTAAATATTAAGAGACTTTGACTTTATACTGTATTATAAACACAAAGAGCAGCCTGAAAGAAGAGTGATGTAAACAACACTATTTACTATGAGGATGCACTTGCATATTTTTCTGATGTACATTTTCTACAAAATGCTTAATTGTGATAAAAGGTTTTTATTGTCTTTATAAAATACAGAGTATATGTGGTTTTGTTTTATTGCAGTGGCTTGATGGTGAGTGCACTGATGTTGCCACATGAAATCTGCTTTAGAGAGAGAAACATGCTATGAAAACATTTAAAGCTGTAATTTGTAATTTTATTTTTCCTTTAAAACCAATTCCAAAATTCTTATAGCCTGTTGAACTTGAATATAGCACCTATATGCTTTGAGGGGAAACAGGGATTTGTTACAAGAGACTATGTAAAATCAGGTCTGTTTTTATCAAACTTCTAGGAAATAACATGTTCCAAAAAGGCGTGTTTGGGGTGAAATAAAATACGAGTGAGCAGACAAATTTATCATGCGACTCTCTTTGCAGCAAAGTGCAAGAGTAACCTTTAAGAACAAGTCTCACCTGCTTGTGTGATTAATCATGCACATGCTCAGAGCAGGAACAGCACATCAGAGACGAGGTGTTGTTCATTCTTTTCAAAACACGACATGATATACTGCAAATATAGTTTGTCATTTGATTTATGTGAGATATTTAGTATTATTGCTGTAACATTTCATATAAATTGCAGTTTCTAATATTTTAAATACAGTTACCCATCTTAATGACAGTGATACTTTATTTATATATAAATCAGTTTTCTAGAAACACACAAATGCAAATTATAAGGTAGGTAAGTAAAAGAAAACCTAGAAGACTGAGACAGTGCAGGGGCAGACTAGAGCATAAAATAAAATTAAAAGATAATTATAACATAGTGTTGAACAGTATTAGACAAACACTATATACACATTTTGGTCTAGGTAATGAGATTAGGTTGAAATTTAAATAAAAGATAAACATTTGCTGGTGGGAAAGTAGAGAAGGTACATCAGAAAAAACATTGTATAATAAGGTGAATTTAAAATCAATGCTAACTTTCGTGACTGAAATGCAAAAACCACTGCACTGCAAATGGCTACAGTTTTAATCAACTTAAAGCTACAATGTAACCCTTATTGAATATTTTAGTAGAGGTATGCTTCACAACTTATCTTAATGTGGCGGGGCTCTGTGAAAGCCTCACAGAACTGCACTTGCAGGTTAAGGGAAATGTATCCTTCTAAAGGTTTTTGAGAGGTGCCCCCATTCAACCAGCCAGACATGGTCAAACCCTGTGATCACATGCCTACCTGAAATGGTAGCTTCTATGTATCTGAGAGATGCTAGGCTTTGACCATGGATGTATGGTTTTGGCACAGTGTCAGTATTTGACACCCTGCGTGGATTGATTTTGGCTTGTTTGATTCCCGAAACCATTTTAGATCGAAAAATAATAATAGATTATTTCTTAATTTTCCAAGTAGGAGTAAACATGGAGGGAAGTGGATTTAAACTTTGGATTTTAAACTATCTTTCAGCAGTTTGATAAACACAGGCCTAGATATTAATGGTGATTTGAGGTCTCCATGCAGCAGTTTTGAGAAATGGTGGATCTGCTAATCAAATGTAACTGATGGGTGAAATGGCGCTTCCCCTAATGTGTCACCAGCTTCTCTTAAGAGGGACCACATAGATGTCTTATTTCCTTGTGTTGGCCCTTTATATATGAGTGTGTGCGTGTCCGAATGTCCTCTTTATGCATGTAAGCTGTATGAGTGTGCAGTCTGGATGATTTCCAATGTGCTACCCCCTTAGCCAGCTGTCACTGTTACTTTAAATCAAGCAAGACTTTGTATCACTTTCAGCTCAGTTTCTCTGTGTACGTATGTGTGTGCCTCTATATGTGTTTCTGTCCGTTTGTCCCTTGTCTGTACCGTGAAGTGGCTACTGGTTATAGTCCAGTTTGAGAAAGAGTTTCTCAGCGCTGTAGGAAACTATTAGGCCCATTCTTGCAACTGTAAGTGTCTCCCTTTATGAATAATGTTTGTCCATCAATGCAAGCTGTGTTTGTGGAAATGCTGAATGATTGTGAATAAGTTTCCGCGTCACATAATATGTGTAAGAGGTTGTCAAAAATGCTGATCAATTAAAACATTGACATAAATGATGTCTGCTGAATATTTTCTGTGAGCACATACAGAGGCGGTTGACCCGTGGTCCCTTCTATCACCTGTTTTCCTTTGCATCGCTGCAGTTTTATTCAATAATCAATGCTGCCTGCCTCTATTGTCGCTAAAGATTTTCTGCATTGTGAGATGCCGTTAGAAAAATCACCGATTCAAACGGTGGCGGTGAATAACACGGTTAAACATGTTGATGTTTGCTGCGTTGGATGCTCACAGCTGGGCTTGTTGTTTTGCACGCTCAAAAAGTGGATATTTTACCAAATGTTCAGTCGCACGGTGGAGCAGTGTTCAACATTATGTATTTTTTGTACTGTAGTAAACACTGTACTTTTTACTGCTGAGCAATAAAACAAACAAAACAGACTTTTTTTGTTTGTCTCATTTACTCCCTAAAAAGACTGTAAATATTTCCTCATGCCTGGCACCTTGATTTTGGACACTAAGAAAACTGAGATGTCAAAAAAAAGAATAAACCTTCAGTAGGTGTGGGTTAGATATAACATCTGCTGGATACGACAGTGTAAACAGTCTTGCTGACCACAGCACATCTATTGATGCACTGTGCTGGAATTTTCTCTTTGTGCAGCAGCGATCAAGCGACCCTCGGCTATGAGAATGACATCTATTCAAGAATCTATTTACAAGCCTGCTTTACTGCAATTTCCAAATCTGATGATCTGGTTAAATCTGTCAAAACATGGCAGATAAAAAATAAATAAATAAATACACATGGTCAAATACTGGTTCATTTGGGCCAAATGCACCCAGGTAGCAATTTGTGAGGTACAGATTCCTGCAAAATTTTTCACTTCATGAATTACTATACACTCAAATCAACACCTCTGCAACAGTTATAACGGAAACAAAACGTAACCTTCATGAAAGGTTTTTGTAGGTATTGTAGCACTGTTTTAATACATTGCACTACTTTAAGCTAAAAGCTGAGGTTACACTTTCAAAGAAGTTACAAAATAATTGGATAAGAATTGATGTTCCTTTAATAAGTTTATCATCTACTTCAGATGACACTTCAGTACTTTGGTCATTTTTGAATTATTGTTATATATAATAGTATGATAATTATATCATAAAT
>OMLM01008968.1:71146-88488 GCA_900302695.1 Helostoma temminkii | reverse complement strand
GTTGCCGTCAAGTAGCCTAGCCACATAGCTAACCCTACAGTGGGTAACCCGTCTGCAGTTACAAGGCTAAGCACGTGCAGATTATTTAGTAAGCAGACTTTCAGTTTCTACTTTGTTTTGACAATGATTTCTAAACTGGATGTTCATGCACTAATTGAAGTATGTGGTAAAATTGTCCTGTATTTCTCCTGTCACTTTGTAGCCCCTCTTCCACAGCTCTAAAAAAAAGCAGTAAACATAATAGATGAAGCTACATTCTAAATGTAGCACTTTTCACTAGTGAGCGAGGTTAGAATGAAGTAACAGATTTAATTTAATTATTTCATCAGGTACTATTTCAGTAGGAATGGATGAGAGAATTTTCCATAATTCTGATTCCTGCCTGAGATGCACATCTCCACACAAGGCAGTTACATATCCTGGGCATTAGCTCAAAAGTAGTTACAATACTGCTGGTGGTCAACAGTTGGTTAATGGTGTTTTTGTGGAACATTATGCATTGTTCCTCTCTTCAGCAAGGGACCATAACTTTTTTTTCCCCATTTGGAAAAATGAGTTACAAATTGTACCCTTGCTATTTGTACAGGGCGATCCTGAGAGCCCCATTCATCAATTTACTCTCCTCCTGACAACTACTATTGTTTAAACCAGTGAGATTCTGGACTATAGGTGTTTGAAGATGCATCATACTGTACCCAGGCACAAAGGCGCAGTGTTACATGCTTGGTGGGTGTCTAACTGGAGTGTTAGCTCACTGTTTGAACTAAACTTGAAGAAATGGTGTGTGCAACTAAAGGAATACAGATTCTACATTTCTCAGGTAGGTCTGCAATATTAAGATCAATAATCACAAGAACTGACCCCAAATTTGATGGGATTGTTCGATTTCAAGCATTCATTGTCAAAATGTGCCTTTAAAGTTCAGTCTGCTTTAAAATTTACTGTCAACACAAATACTATGAATTCTTATTAAGTATTTTGAACTGAAAGATAATCTCTCTAGGTATTAATATTTACTATTACTATTTCTATAGGCACAGAAAATTGTATATATTGTGAGAACATGCCTGAAACACATCAGAATTGCCTCACTTTGTTAATCTTCATACAGATTAACAAAGTTAATCTTGTGCAGTTGTCAGTTGTCTTCATTTCTATTGTGTGGTCGACGTCTGTGCAACCTAACTTCAACCTAAGTTTTGTTGGCTTGGCCTGAACAGACAAGTGTAAAAATGCAGAGGCGAGACAATGGCATGGTTTCCGAGTGTACTTACCACCACATGAATGGCTGGTCTGGGTACTTTTAACAACCAAAGGGCATAAAGTGATGGAAGGGTAAGGAGTGCTTTGTGTTGGAGTGCCTTTTGATAGTGCTGCCCTCAGATTAAGTCTCACTTTTCGTCACTAACTTATTCAAATTCTAATTTCTTTTGTATTAATCCTCTTTACATATTACAATAACAATATGAAGCCAGTGCAAACTGAAATGCATACAGCTCCAAGCTACTTAATAGGTCATAATATTAACAGCTTGTAGTGTTATGATTTTTTTGAATCATGCACATTTATCATTTTCATGCATAACTTTAGCACTAGCTATGATGGCACCCTTTAAAGACAGACTTATAATAAATCATTCAAAGAGCATGTCAGCTATACTCTAGGTTGAAACTGGAATGTCGCCCAGGCCAGTACTTGCAATGGACTCACTCTGCACTGGAAAGAACATTTAACAGTTTCATAACATAGCATTTTCATAATTCCCAGATGGGTCAAATATATATATTCAGGCTCAGATGAGGAGAAAGTTTTGGCCCATTGCTACGCTAGGCCTAACTCTTAATTTACTGTGCTATGAACCTCTTCACAGTTAGTAAACAACATGATGTTTTTGGTGGACGGGACATAGCTGGAGGCAATATATCTCTCCGCACACATTCACTAACACTGGCTACCAAGATTTGTTGGCCTTGTTTTGATATGAAGTGTGTCAGTACACATCACATATCAGGTAAGGTTAAATATGTGTCTAAAAGGATGAACAATGTTGATTTCACTCTACGTGCATCAGCTAAATTCGTTAGCTAACGTTATTTAGTAGTTCGTTTGTAGACAACCATTTAGGACATGCTACCAGAGAGCTAACATAACACAACGTTGTTCCTCTTATTTTTTTAAATTTCTGATTATTGCCACTTGGCACGACAAACCTAGAGACACAATACAGACAGTATTAAACCATATCCGATAGAGCCATTACTCTAATTCTGGCACCCAGCAATACAGCAAGATGATATTTAGTACATGATGTGGACTGAAGTGAACATGTTTGCCTCAAGTTTTCCTTAGTTTTGCCTTCAACTAACACTGTGACGTAAATCATGGCGTATTCCTTCTAAGGGTCTATAGAAGAGCGTACAGTTGTGCATTCCCTTGCTGTCGATTCTGTAACCCATCACACTGATTTTGAACATTCACTGTATCGAAGGCTATTGTGTCAGGTCAAGCATGTATTTTAGTGACTATGGAGGATTTTTACTTTGACTGACTCAACCAAGTAAGTATAAGGCTTCCTAATGATGCAGTAGTTTCTCAGCATTTAGAGTGCATCCACCTGGCAGAAACGCAACATAAAGGTGACAAATTGACTTGTCTTTAATAAAGCCCTTCAGCAACACTTGTTTCTGATTTCCTATAAACTATTGCTCAGTAATAAGAGGGCTGAGAGGATCCTCACTCGCTTCAGGCAACGGCTGATACAAATCATGAATTTGCACAGACAAGATAAAAGCAAGGAGATGGCATCCTCATTTATGGATACACCAGTTGCCCCTTGCAGTGGCAGCAAGCTTTCTGTCAATGAGGAAACACACCTTCTTCCCACTCTCCTCATACCCAGCTGTCTTATCCTATGAGATAGAGATCTCTTCAATCTGATTAACTGCTTTTGGATTTAGCGCACAGCATGAATAAGCCAAGAAGCCTATAGAAAACACGTTTGTCTTCCCAATAGAGATATACTCTGCAAGTGAGTCAGACTTTGTGTGTTGTGTCTGGCACCTGTCAGCAGGTCTGTAAAAGCAGCAGCTAGGATAAATTAAACATGTTATGCTTCATGTGAGCCACTGGGCTGCTATTCCCTTGTGACTATCCCCTTTTCTAAAGTGAAAACCTCTGAGAATAAAACCTAGCAAGCATAAATAATAAAAAAAGTTAGAACTAGAAAAGAAAATGGGCTTATTTCACAAGCCAAATTGATAACTGCTCAAAATATAGTACTTTGATTAAATCAGTTGCAAATGCTTCAGAGCAACACAACTCTCCCACCTCTTGTTGACTCTTTTGACTGAAAACTGTTCTTTTTTGAGGCCAAGTGAAATTGGATTATGTATTTATTTGTTTATCTGTGTTTTTGGACTAAATCCAAAACAAAGCAAGACAGACAGGTAATTATGTTGTTTGCTTTTCCATTCACAGACATGAATATGAGGGCAAACGCTCAGAAAAGATGGAATCTTATTATGCTTCGTTTGTATGGTTTCTGTGTGACAGAAGAGAAGAGATGAAACACATTAAGAAGGATAATTGCTCTGGTCAATAATGGCAGGTTGCCTGTTTTACATTCCATTATGGTGAGGATGGGCTCTGGGCTGTTTCATCACAGACAGAGAAATAAAAGGATGGTGGAGCCAGAAGAGACCCATATCCCAGGTAAATGAATGCTTTATGAGGAAGATTAGTGCAAATCCTTCACACAGAGCATCAGCACATGGGGGGCAAGGGAGGCTTTCGGATGCAGACTTGGCTGCCTTCATCTTACACATTCCCCCAGCAATCGATCAAAGCCCCAATCACAGCTGCACACACAGAGAGGAAAGACTAGGTGACACAGTGTGACAGTCTGAATTGGTAGCTATAGCACTGACGAATGGTGGCCTCATCTGACACAGAGCCACCCAATCATATTATTGGGATTCGCATGAGCACATAGGCCGGATGTATGTGTACAGAGACAATACCTCTCTCAAAGTCATGCAACCACCCACAAGTCAGTGCCCAGAGCACATATAGCAGAGGAGAGGAGCATCTGTGAAGCAGTATTCTGATTATAAACAAGCTCTAGATAGTTTTTGCAGTGAAAGCAACTTATTAAAGTCTGTTAACCTGCAGTACTAATATCTGCAGGGAGAACGAGACAAGTACACACCTGCTCCATTTAGGGAAATGCATTCCCTCAATGAACATATAGCTCCTCCCAAAGAGGCAGTCAGCACTCCCAGTCACACATACACAGACAGCACATTTGCACATACACACCTGCTCATCAGAAAAAATACACAAAGAAAATGGCCTGAACACACAACAAAAGTGAAGGAGGAAAAGAGAAGGAAACTGCACACAGTTGACAAGTGGGTGTGAGTGATGGAAAAGCCAGAAGAGAACAAGAAGGAAAAGAAGGCACAAGTTCACCTGACAGGAATCAATGATACTTTATGCATCAGTGCTTTCTGTACTTCTGTAGCACAGGTATATGACAGTAACAACTGCAAAGAGCAAACTACTCATTAATGGAGCCCCATGTCATATCTGTATGTATAACGCCATCTGCATTTACTCACTCAGGCACACAGCTTTGCTTTACCCCAGGAGAAGAGTACGAATATACAAAGGAGGAACAAGTAGAGTTTATTTATCTTTAACGTAAAATACAATCACGATGACAATCCAATAAATCTGACAAAACATCTCCTAAAACCAAGCTCCCCCAAGTGCACCAGCAGAGCAACCGTACTCTCTTAAGCTACAGTGTTCCCAATAGGGAAAGTATTAATATGTATGGCAAGACAACACTCACTGTAGTACAGAAACAACAGTGTAATCCATGGCACTTAACTGCACAAGCTTTTACACTAGTGGAATACAGAATTAAGATGGAGTCACAGTAAGAAAGCAGTGCAGGTACAGTAAGCAGCTGCTTCGTACATACCGTTGGGGCTCTCCTCGTCAATGGTCACTATGGTTGCAGGGGGTCCCGGCCGGGACAGCTTACACTCTGCACAGACAAAAAAAAATACATAAAAGAAGATCAATTTCTGTTTTCTACCGTAAATTTAAATTATTTATTTATGATAGTTTATTGTGCTTCATGGCAGCTTATGAAATTAACTTGGAGTATAATAAAATATGCTAAATATGCTAAATAATGCAAAGCTAAAACATGTTGATATATGGCTTGAATGATTCCATTCTATGTTTTGATACTACACTTCACATTAGTCATGTTGTCACATAACAAAAACTTACAATACATTGTTTAACACTGAACCAGTGGCTAACAATAGACACTACCACCCATTTTGGCTTGTGACCACAAAACACAGATTAGAGAAAGGACCATGTCAAATGTCTATAGCAGAATTTTGTTGTTCATATTTCCTAGCATTAATCCCCTGGATCCCCTGGCCCCAGATTTATTCTCTGACCCACTGGAGGTAAAATCCCTTGTACCTAACTTCATGTAACATAATTAAAACAACCTCAATCTCACCCAGCTTCAAAAAAATAATAGTTACAGTGCATAAAACATACTGCATTTTTAGCTCGAGGAACATTAACTTTTACTTGTTATACTTAAAGTACATTTTGCTGTTAAAGGATTTACACTTTGAGGATTGACGTACTGTTTGACTATAGTACTACAATGCTTAAACAAACTGCAAAAAAACCCCACAATAATATATAATAATAAAAAGAAAAACTATAAATATTTAATTAGTCTGTGGAAGGAAAATTTTAAATTGTTGTCATAAGCTGTCATGTTGACACATTTTTTTATTGCAGGTAACATCAATGATTGCTACCATACAAACATTAACAGGAATAGACTGTACAATACTGACATCAAACAAACAGGGTGGTCAAAGCATGTGGCAACATCATAAGCAGAGCACTGACAAGACTGGCTTCACAGATGGAGGTCACAGCAGCGAGATGGTATGAGCACATGGGATACAGGTAATGGCAGCTTGACAGACAGCACCAGATGGAGCAGCAGGAGAGGTGGAGAGGAGCAGACAGGCGTAAGGGGGGTGTCTAGTGTAGTGTAGTGGAATAGGTGCTACAAGGCAACATGCTCTGCAGCTAATGTGAGAAAGGTGTAGTAGAGGGAAGCTGGAGAGGGAAATGGTGAAAGAGAACACAGGAAAAAAGATTACTCATGTTTGCCCTCTTACCCTCATACTGCCAGTCTGAAGAGGTCAGAGGTTAGTGGAGCCAGAGGGAAGCAGAGCAGAGAAGGATGGAAAAAAAGCATGAAACAGTTGGTTGAAGAAGTAGTCTGATGTTAGAAAAGGAGAAAGAGCTCATTATAAAAAAGAACAGACATGAGAAAATAGAAGAAAAAGAGGCACTTTCAGGGAGGATATATATTTTAGAAGTCTCTGCTACAGAAATGGTGGATAGTGAACCCTACACAAACACAATGTTTTCAGTAGCTGCCAGAGTACATTATTCCACAAGAGAGGTGAGGGGTACATTCAAAACTACCCATCAATTTATAAACTAAAACACTTTCTCTATATTAAATGGTAGCATGTGTTCTGGGAATGGAAAAACGGAAAGAGTGCTGGAACCCATATTAAAGTTATTTGGCATACAATTATTTCTTCCTGTGGCTTTTTATTAAACTCATTCGAGCTCCATCTTTTAAGATATCAACTCTCAAGCAGCTTGCTGCCAGGTGGTGTACTATAACATTACATGTAATCAGAGATGTACAGATAAAAAGACACACAGTCAATGACACCACATCAACAAGCAGCACTCTAGGATTTCACACCCACCTTCTGTTGCCTGACTTCAGCATGTACAACTATCCACCTGTTGCCAGGTGGATAGTTGCAAAAGAGTGGATAGTATTCTTATAAAATATGCATGCTGTGAGCCTTTGTTAATGTGGTGTATATTCATCATAGATTAAAAAAAAGAAAAAAAAAACATTTTGAATTACAGCTGTTTTGAAAGTCAGAAAGACAGATCACACAATAACACAATTACATGGCAATGAAAACCTGTGGCTGTAATATGGAATATTTGCATTTTTGTCTTTGTTTCTTTTAATTCACGTCAGGATGTGGACATTTTTTTTTACATTTTATCGATGCAAGACATCTTGCCATACTCCAAACAAACACTGCAAAATTGAAAACATAATATTTTGCCAACCAAACACAACTTTGCCTGGCCAGAAATTTTTGGAGAATAATTATCAACTCATAACTCAGGAGCTATTTCTGCTACTCACTGTTCATTGTCAGAGTTTCATGATTTCATAGCAATTACAAAACCTGTACCCATCTGCTGGAGACACAGCAGGATGAGGGTTGCCTTTATTAATAGCGACAAAATGAACAGAGCAAGTGGGTCACACCTCGCAACCGTAGTCATAAACAAGCAACATCAAAATAAGTATGCAAATCCACTCAGAGAGAATATACTGTGTGAAGTAGAAAGAGTGTGCACATGTGTGAGCATGTGGAATAAAAGTTACTTGCTCTAATTTTGAGAAGACTTTTAAGGGATCACAGACAGTCTGTTGTTAGTTTTGCCTGTGTGTGTTCAGGCACCAATGTGCGTGTTTGTGCAGGTGCGCATGTGTAGTTTTAAGCGATAGTCGAGAAATGCGAAGTGCCTGCTTTGAAGACAAAAGGCTGAACTAAGCTGAGAAAGAAGACTGCCTCCATTTGCAGTGCTAATGGTCCTGTGTAAGCCCTATTGCACTGAGGAAGTAAGGTGCATGCACATGCACGTGATGTGAATACAAATGCATACATGCAAAAAAAAGTCTCCTCCGTCCTTCACTACAAAATTGAAATCAACCCAAACTTCTTTGTATACTTACCCCTTTCAGCAGCGACATTTTCTAATGACAGTCTACATCAAACCTTCCTCCCATTTAAAAAGCCTTCCACAATAATGAGAGAGTATAAAAAAATGTTTTATTTGCCAATTCGTTTCCCAACACCTTTCTGCAAGAATGCGGCAAAAACGTTTTCTTAACACCCTCCCGAAGCTCGGAAAATAATAATGCAGGATTTATAACCTATGCACATACAGGAAAAATATATAGTAAACATACATGCTTAAACTGCTTATATGTTCATCTACCAATCTGGCAGACAATAAACAATCCTAGAGAAAGAGATACATTTTTAACATGAGAGATGACTTGATACAGCAGGATTTTTTTCTAAACTACAAAGGAGAGACACTTTTATTCATATAACACTGTGGAAATACTGAGAATGTAATTAGTAGCTATATGATGTTATATGTTTTCCAACAGCAATAAGAATTAAAAAAAAGGTAAAAAAACTGAACTTGGTTAGAAGGTGTTACTAGCTGCTGTGTAGGATCTCCAAAGTACTTCACAATAAGAACATATACTTAGTTGTCCAGTAAAAATAAATCACCTAACTGTCTAAAAAGTACATAACATTGCACCATGTCCACAAGTAAAATGAGAATGATTGATGAATCTGAAGTAAATACATAAAAAATACTGTGCAATCAAGCAGTCTAGATCAGTATACTGCTTTGACAAGGAGCATGAATACTAATTTAATTAAACTTGCTTATTTCACAGTTGGCATGTTGGTTTGTTGGCATGTTGCAAGAAAAAAATTCTGGACAGATAAAAATTAACAACATGAAATTTTTGAATTATCAGGTAGTGGTACAGAGAGAGTCAGGGATATAAAAGAAGGGAAATCATAATAAATGCAAATTATTGAATGAGCAGTATTCAATAATAATAATAATCAGAGCACCGTACATTTCAGAGACCTACATGTAATTCAAACTCATTTGAAATCTTCTAATTTTGAATTAAGGTAATTTGCTGTGATCTTCTCACTAATCAATCTAACAATTCTGGCTTGAAACTGTAAAACATCTGTTACAGAGTGTGTACTGCAAGCAAGCAACACTCAATAAATTTGTACAATACCTGACAAAAACAGAGCAGATTATGCTTATAAAACAAAATGCTTCTGTGTTAAATATTTCCTCTTAACAGCAACTGTTTAACATCTGGGGACTTGAAATGCCTAATATTAACTCCTAATGCAACATTGCTTCAAATACAAATAGGAATGCAAAATATGTCAATGTACCCTTATATTGTAGAAAATATATCATTGTGTATTTTTTTTACATAATTTTTTTATCATACTTTTGAAATTAGATGCAGACAACCTCCTAAACATTTCAAGTCTTTGCAAGGAAGCTCATCGATCGCTACATTACTAGAGCAACAAGGCAGTGGTGAGATAAATTCTGTTCACTGACATTTAGTTTCAAAAGGCATTTTTACCTGCCACTCGATTCAATAGCCTGTTCTTTCCTGTGGCTTCATCTGCAAAAGCACCTTTTTAGCTACCAATAAATCAAACTGCTACTCCTTTAGAGTGGAAAGCTCAAAAAAGACACTTTAAAAGACAACTAAGTAAACAAGCAATGTAGTACAGGAGGCCGTCTCAATCAATCTCACACACCTTTACCACAGACCTAGGTTCTGAGCCATGTTATTTAAATAAATATGCAATGCTATTCTTTTTTCATTTATGGCAAAATATGCTTCCCCTCTCATTAAAACTGTCCTAAGCAAGAATGTGAGAAGACAGGTGGAGAGAAAGATTCTTAACAAAGGGCAGAAGCAATGGAGAGGAAAGTAGAAACTCATTTCCAATCCTTTAGATGGATGGCGGACTGCCAACTCAACGGAAGGTTTCTCTAATCATAAAACATATGTCCATATGCATTTTACTGTATACTTCTGCCCTTTCATATAAATATCAGCCCCTATGTGATGTTAAGGAAATGTCTGACACAGCCTCAGGGCGTCTTATTATGGCGAGAACAAGAAAATCCTGATGTTATCATTTCTCTTTCAAGTTTGAACATCTTATACTTGAAAAAAAAACTTCAAGGTTTGAGGTTAGAGGTATGGCTAAACTCCAGGATGGCAGACAGCCCAGGACAGGGATGAGTGAAGATGCAGCAAAGAGGGATATTTAGTTTCCCTGTTGGATTGATTATATATTTTCCATGGATCCATCTCCAGTGGGGCAGAGGAGTATTTGGCAGAGTTCCAGTAGGGCCTGGCAAAGAAGTATGAGATAGACAAAGAGCAGCTGTCCAGTGACACACTTTGCCAGGTAGTGGCCACTCATGGGCAGACAGCATGTCAAAACATCAGCAGTCTGTGTTGTAGAAAGGGGGATGGGGCCAGTTGTCCACAGAGGTTAGCTGTCAAAACTGTGCATTACAGTTCACATCATATAAGGAAACATCACATCTTCAAAATCTGAGTATACCCCACTAAGAATTTCTTTTTTTAATGATAGACAAAATGTATTTTCATTGTTTCATCAGTAATTAAAGCCCATAGCTACAGTTTGATTATGGTTCGATGGTGATTGCTAAAAGATAAACACATTCAAACACATAATGGCAATTAAAAGGCATTTTTGTCTTTGAATGGACTTTAATGGCACTTGTTAATTGAGAATGTTTTAAATACCAGCCAAAAGCTCAGCTGTATGTGGTAAGTTTATCTTGGAGCTAATCATATTGGGTCTTATATATATGTCAACGACTCTCAAGAGAAAAATGGACATATTTATCCCAACACTTGATTGGGAATATGAGGCATCTGAGCCTTAAAAAGGAAACTTAGATGCTCAAAATTTTTGTGCAAACATGGTTTAAAATGGCACAAAATTTTAACTTGTTAGCCAAAGTTCAACAAAGTTTATAAACTGTTACAGTTTGTAGGCACTGCGATATGAGAAACCCTTTTGAGAATGCCAATACACTGAGTATGGCCACACATTTGAAGCGGCTTCATCCTGGTGTTTTAGGTCAGAGACAGAGAGCGAAGACACACAACTCATTACCTCAGCATTTAATCAGACTTTGGCTGCAGAATCAGACTGGGTTAAAGCTATTACCAAAACACCTGGGATGTTTACTGCTGCAGACATGAGGCCACACTCCATTGTGGATTATTTTATTTTAACATAATATTGAAACATTGATTATTTTGACTGTGATTAGAAATGTATGCTACAACCCAAACTGTGACTATTGTGATCTGTTACACACCTACAATTGAATATTATGAAAGAGTGGCCAAAATTATCATGGTCATCATTTTTATAATGATATTGTTAAAATGTTCTGTACTATGTACTATCCCTAAACTAGAGCCTACTGTGGTCAGACTAATCACACATTTCATTTTTTCACTTTTGTATTTTTATCTTTTGTGAGTTACATGTTAGTATGTCTCTGGATGATATTCGATCTTTAAAAGCCACAGCCAAAAAAAAAGACACCATCTTAATTTTATATATGAAATTTCTATATTTCATATATGTTCATATATAAACAATAATCAGTGTAGTATAGGAAACATATAGCATACCTGAAGTCTGTCATCATTTTCTTCAAATAAATATAAAATAAAATATAATAATATAAAATATTTTGGTGTCTAAATGTGGTGGGTTATATAAAACACACTGGCTATTATTTGCACAGTGAAATGAAAAAGAAGTATCCCCACATGTAAAAGAGAAATCCAATTTACCTGGTGATTTTAGATATTGTTTAAAAAGTAATTTAAAACACAATGACTCCATGTGGGAAAAGCTTTGGTTTCTGAAAACAGTGGATTAATCCTGCCAGGAACTTGTGCGTAATTTCAAAATGTGCCAAGTATCAGAATCTAAGAGTAATTTGTTTTCTTTTTGGTGATGGGGTTTTTGCAGCTTTGATCTCATGCCACAGCTCTTCCAAAGGCAACAGATCTGACACATTTCTAAATCTATAAGGATCAAAATAAGGATTCACAAAACAGTGCTTGGGAATCTGTAGTCCTATTCTGTTTTGCGAACAACCAAAAACATGCACACTCCCCTTACACGTACACATTGTGCCATTCACTATCCCCTTGCTTGCGAGTCAAAAAACTGCTAAATCGATGTGGAGACAGACGGTGCTGTGTGCTTCCTCTTGCAGCATGCCTATGTTTGGCAAAAGGACTGCAATCACTGCCTCTGTCTCTTTCCAAGTCTGTCCCCATCTTTGTACAAATCATTATGAGTGTGGGACTCTGTGGGCTTCTTCCTCTAATTGTGAGTATGTATTTATTTTAGGGGTCACAAATAGGGAAGAATAATTCATTGTGAAAGGAAAAGAAATAGGAGTCAGTGAAGAAGGCAGGAGAGGGATCAAAAGCAGGGAACAAAGCAGCAGTAATGTAACAGTAACAAAGAGCATCGGAGCGATAGGGGTGGAAATACATTCCTGCAGCATCTTGTAAATTATTAGTGGCTGATAATGGAAGAGAGAGGGGGATTACTTTACTGATGTGTAATCACTTGATGCTGCTCCCTCTTCTACTTTTCTTTACCCTCACTGCAGCCTATCGTTGTCTCTCTGTGAGATTAAACACACATGGGTGCAATCACAC
Organism: Helostoma temminkii; assembly: GCA_900302695.1. Taxonomy (NCBI): domain Eukaryota; kingdom Metazoa; phylum Chordata; class Actinopteri; order Anabantiformes; family Helostomatidae; genus Helostoma; species Helostoma temminkii. The sequence goes on along the minus strand of OMLM01008968.1, from coordinate 75,950 downwards.
TCTCAGTGAACAGTTCAGCACGCACAAGCTCACATACTGAGCTTTGGGATGGGCCTGTTGGTACAGACCCTGGGCAGCATGATGCCCAGTCTTAACAAAAGTGCCCCCCTCTCTTGAGCACAGAGAGACTGATTACAGCCTACTGGTGGGCAGATTAAAACCCCTTTCCCGCTGTCACACCACTGCTCCCCCACTCTACAGGCTTCTGCAGCCAGACACAGTCTGCACATCTGGCCCCTAATCAGACAATCCCAAAAATAGACAAACAATTGTGGGTCAGAATACATGTGCAGATGGGAAAGGAGGGGAAGAGAGAGAGAGACAGGAAGAGAGTCAGGAATAGTCTGAGAGAAGAAGGTAAGCTGATGTCACATGGCAAACATGCCCATTGGCATATTAACTAATCCACACCTCAACACACACACAACCATAGACACACATGACTACACATTGAACACAATAAAGTGTGTGCGCATGTGTGTGCGTAGATCCATTTGTCTGACATCTGGATTTAGTGACTGGGGGATTTGGAGGTATGGATGCCACAGTGTGCATCTGGCACTGTGCTTTGGACTGATGTTTGACCCTTCATTGCCATTTGTTAAACAGCTCGGTGAACTAGTCTCCATCTGCACAATGGACTGCACTGCAGCACATGTACCACCAGAAATGACTCTTTGTTGAGGCAACTGAGCCTGCAGTACAGTGAAGTCAGAATGAGATGATGTGAGGCATGGATAGAAACACGGGTGGCACATAGAAGAGAGGATTACAAATGGAAAATGAAAACAGCCAAAGTGTTATAATACTTAATACAAAAACACTGTGGGAGGAGAAATGGAGGAGCAGAACAGAAAGGCAACAGCTGATATCTTGATATCTGTCCCCTAGATATATATAACGTATTGTTTACACATATGTACATATACATATAAAATATATACATATAAATATCTTTTTTTCAAATAACGTACCTCAACTCAGTGATGGCTCAGTGAAGTTCAGCACTAAAAGAAATACAGGAACTCAATATGTTCTACCAAAAGGTTGAGCAGAACAGTAAAGAGTTAAGAACACTGTATTTTCTCTCACCTTTGATATTCATAATATTGAGAGGCACTGTGACATCCACTGTCATTGGCATCTAAAAATGTCTGGTTGCTATTTCCATTTGATAGAGAGACAACAAACAAGTTGATGGAGCCAAAGGCCAAGGACGCCTTGATGTGGGCAGAGCATGGAGATTTATGACTGTGTACAGTAGATGAGGGATGTTGATGGAGGTGAAAATCCTGCTTAAACCAACATCATATTTGGGTGACACTGAACGGAGAGGAGAGGCAAGACTGGCAACCACAGTCACCCTCACACTTAATACCACAACAACCGTGATGTGCTCTGTCTCACAATCTGCACCCTCATTATAACTGTGACACCGTAGGTCATTTGCCAGCAGAGGCTGATCCAATCAGAGCTCATTTGCAGGCAGGGTAACTATCACTAATACCTACCTGCCCTCCCTCATAATTGTTTCTATCTTCAACAAGTCAAATTACAGGCTACAGCCACATCTATAATCAGCATCAAACAGCCTGCATGACACAGTCAAAGGACAATGTCAGATTTAAACAAGAATTGAGGGCGGGTAGTTGTAGTATGAATGAGTAGGTAAGACGTGGATGAGAAATGCTACAGGGCTTAAACATATATTTAAATCACTATAATTGTAAGAAAAACAGATAAAACAATTACTGCAGATCCTTTCATCGCCTGATTCTGAATCTATATTTTGCAACCGGGCAATACAAGGATCATTTACAATATATTTAATTAGTTTTTGCTGCATAGTTTTTTATGCTTATATTTGTCATCCAAAGCACAGAATTAACACACTTACTCTTCACCAAAATGCTTTTGTTGCTTGACTATAACAATGAATCTCGCTATCTCCAATTACAATGCTGCACTTTGAGCCACACTGATCTCCTCCCTACATCTACTAGTGAGTATTGCTTAAATGCAGAGCTTCTTACACAAGACAAAACGTTGCAAAGAAACATAAACTAAACAAGAATTACATTCCCCTCAAACCATCAATTACAATGCACATTAGTAGACATTTTTAAAGTAGTAGTATATCATTTCTGAGAGAGAGAATTGAATTTAAACATGGACAAAAGGCACCAATTTGTTAATTTACCTTTTTTAACAGACAGGAAATATGGGATAATGTGACATCTGCTCTGATTAGTCAGGAATATATAGAACAAATGCTTAACAAATACTACATTGTCATTTAAGCAACATCCACACAATTTAGCTCAAGCAAATACAAATGTGTTGAAGCAGCTTTAGTTTTCAAGGTCAGTGAAGTTAATTAATTATGATATCTTGCCCTGTATATTCAACATATTTTTTATTTCAAATAAAAATGAATCTCTTCAGCTATCACAAGCTCCATAAGAAAGTACCCACAAACCCATATTTCATAGGACTGTTCTCGAGTTCCAGAGCATGTTTTGGGTCAGCGGCTTCTTCGCTACATGCCGCACTTATCTATTAATTTGGTCAGAGCCTCAGAGTGAAACTACATTCAAAAAGAAACCACAAGACACTCGCTCACCTTCAAAGGCTCAGTCACAAGTCATTTCTCTTCTGAAATGACTTCACACAAACCTGTGAAACGCTCAAAATAAAATCTTAATACAGTGTGTAGAGTTTACATTATTATCTCAAATGGTTTTCCATTAGAGAGCACGTCAAAGAAGGCTGGGAAGCAGGAACGAGATGAAAAGACAGAAGAAAACAGGGTGGGAATGAAGGGAATATTCTGACAAGTACTGCATCTTAAAACTGACCTGGATCATGTGCAATATTGCCACACAGGAGGGGGATTGAAGAGTGTCTCTGTGCATGTGCAATTTCCCCTAAGCACTTTAAAGACCTGCCAATCGTATACAGTGGAAATTCACTTTAAAGTGACATCTGCTACAAAGTCAGAGGGTTGACACTATAAATGCTAAGATTCCCTCTGTAACGTGGGAACTTAAACATGAAACTACAAGGAGAATCCTCTTAAAACAATCAGTGAACTGTGTAGGAAGAAGGGAGGATTTCCACGCGCTCTTTAAATCATGTCTTTTGAAAAACATGGAAATTTGAAGAGCAAGGCTAGTGAGAATACTGTGAAAGTAGAGTTATTTGTATGCGAGAATTATGCATGAGAGAAATGTCACCTGAGAGCAGTGTCTCTATGGTCCTTCATAGCTTCATAGATTTCAACACTTTGTTGAACCCTGAACTGAAGTTCTACTGTGCAATGGCTTAAGCAAAAAAGTATAATTACTTTTACTGTCTGCACATACTGAATCAATGGCAAAAACAGATTCATATGTATACAAGCAGTACTCACACTATGCAGTTATGAAGAGCTGGAAATTGCCATAATAGGCCATCAATACAAAATGCCAGTAATAGAAACTAAATGGAAAATTATTTTGCAAGTGAAGACATTCAAGTAAAAAAATACAGTTCTCACACAAAATACAAAAGTCTTTTCCATATTACAAGTGTCCACTTGGCAGTGCGGTTACATATACAATAAGTGAAGAGGCCTGAGGGTGTTTAATTCACTGCCGTCTGTCCATACCTTCTGTGTCCTGGCCCCAGCTGTGGGATAGCAAGAAGAGGATTGCCATTCCTGTCCCCAGCCATCTGATGAGCCACCACCCCTGTCGCATCTTCTGTCAAACCTTATTGCCAGCCCACCTGAACAAAATAAGAAAAAAGAGAGATAGGAGCGTTCATTCATGTCCCAACAAGCCCTGTGGCCCTCCCACACATTATACACACCTACACTGCCAGTTTAAAGGTTGTTTGTTTACAGTTTTTAACACTACTGACAAATAAATAACCCAGAATTGTGTACATTTTTGATTTTAATTTTTTTTATATTTGTCCAAAGTAGTTACATTTTGTTTTGGCACACTCATGGAATTCTCTCACGAGGTAGTCACCTGGAATGGTTTTTAATTCACCTTGTCATAAGTTCATTTGTGACATTTCTTGTATTCTTAATGTCCTTTAGACCATCAGTTGTCTTGTGCAGATGGGTGAGTACAGGGTCAATCACCCTATTAGTCCCAATACAACTACTGTACAAATCCTCATTATGGCATGAAACACTCAGTCAAGTAGAGAGAAAAGACGACCGTCATTACTTTAGGAAAGTCAGTCAATCCGAAAACTGTTGTTTGGTCCTTGTTAGGCATAGGGGGTGAACATGCTCCTATTGTGGAGCATGGAGGAGGAGGTGTGGGAGCATGGTGGCGCTGTGCTAGTGACACTATTGGTGACTTAGTCAAAATGGAGGGCACACTTAACCATTATGGCTACAACAGCATTTAGCAGCGACACACCATCTCATGTGGTTTGCACTTAGTGAGACCATCATTTGTTTTCCAACAAGACAATGATCCCAAACACACCTCTAGTTTATGTAAGAGATATCTGATCAAGACGTGATGGAGAGCTGCATCAGATGACCTGGCCTCCACAATCATCTGATATCAATCCAGTTGAGAGGGTTTGGGATAAGTTGGACTGAAGAGTGAAAGAAAAAGCAGCCAACAAGTACTCAACACCTCTGGGAACTCTTTCAAGACTGTTGGAGAACCTTTGCAGCTGACTAGCTCATGGGGCAAATGTACAATGATGAAAAACATTGTACATTACAAGGACATTATTTAATTTACATTAGCTTGTATACCCTCCTAGTTTTCTTTTGAGGATTCAGAGGAAGAAT
>OMLM01008968.1:49811-71126 GCA_900302695.1 Helostoma temminkii | reverse complement strand
GAATTAGGGCTGGGCAATGGCCAAAATATTCTCATGATACATGTTTTCATTTTAATTGATATCAATAAGTACAACTAACACCATTAGTGAGCAAGGAATACATTTAACATTGACTTTTGAACCTTTTTTATCAAGATCCCATACTAATGTTTACCTAGATGTTCATAAAATCTGTACCTCACACATAAAACAGCTATATCCAACTTAATTTAACACACGTTTTCGGAAGCTACTGGATAACAATACTGGTGGTCCTAATTAAAGAATAATAATAATAATAATAATAATAATAATAATAATAACAACAACAACAACAACATACACACGCTAAATCAGTTCCATAAATTATTTAGTTGTCTTAAGCAAACTGCCAGAAAAAAAAAAATCACAGCAAATACACTTGTTCAGGCTCTAGAGGAAATTGTATGCAAAACACACACAAATCCATAGTACACACCCTCCACTCTAAACTAGGGGAAGGCAAGTGTCACTACAAAGAAGGTAGAGGGTTTTTTTAGCTTCTATCTGTCTGAGCTATTCAATGTCACACCTTCCTCACAAGGTTTATTCTCAGAGCAGGTGATAAGCTGTGAAATCAGCTTTCATAGCATATGTTAGGGGGACGGGAGGGGACTCTGAAGCATCAGCACTATCATATCAAAGCATGTTTTACCCAATCACAATCTCCAACTCATACTATCAGCACTTTTTCCATTTGAAAAGGTGATTTCCCTCTCACTCACTTCATCTTTAGTACACATTGTACAGTTTGTATTTACCTCTTGCTTTCTTCCAAAACAGTGAAGACATACACCCAAACAAGTTTTTACAGCACTGAACCTGACGCACCCAAACAACAAACATCTTGCATGAACACTCTGTGGACAGCAAGAGACAGCTGTGTTCTCCTCTGTTACAGTGCAACAACAAGAGCGATTTCACACTGGTTTCCTATTCTCTGACTGCCGTCTCATCTCTCCGGCTCCCAGTGGTGTTCCCTTTTGAAGACGATTTGATTTCCCACATTCGTACATCTATCTTTCTTAAGAGGGCTGAGTAAGACTGCTTTGATCCCTTTCACATGAGAAAACTCAGACCTGCACAACCAGCCACCCTGAAGAGAGAAGTCATTTCTTTCCACAGCTTCCTCCAAATCTCTCTTGGTTGACATGGGAACGCTGTGTCTCATTTACATATGCTAACAACGATGTTCCTTCAAACTTAATGAAAAGAGTAAGTGAAGAGATTGCTGACTTAGTGCTGAAAGAAAAATGGCTTCAACACTCAATTTCTAAAACAGCTTTATGATAGTGGCCTATGAGTCGCATCATGAAAAGATATCCATATTCTGCAGAACCAATATAACGCTATGATGAAACTCTAAGGGCCGCAGTTCAATGCTACTCTGCTCTACTTTAATGCATCATGTTACCGCAATCCAACCACATCCCCTTCCTTGTTAAATTATTCTGCCCATATGCTTATGAAGTATTGCTGCCATCATATATCTTTGGTGAAAGGGGAAAAGTGAGTAATCTTTGATGCAGGGGTGGACAAGAAAGATCAGATGTGTTTGACTTGGGGTGGAAAGAGGCAAATAAAGTGATCATTGTTATGGATTACACACAGAGTGAAGAGGCAGTTCTTTATTCCCTAAGTGCAGGAGCTTTTCAATCCACGGAGAAAACAAACACACAACTCTGTCTCTCTCTTCTTCCTCTTTGTGTTCCTAACCCGATCCTTCACCTCTCATGTGGCATCACGTTCTATCTCTACCTGTTCATGTGCTTTGGTGCTGACTGAGAAATCACAACCTGTTAATTCTTTAAGGCCAATTATGACAGAACAAATTGCAATTTAATAAATGATTTACTGCTTGCATAAAGTACAGTTGAAATGAAAAGACCATTTACATATATGTGCTTTATTAAAGTTTAGTGTTTAAAGCGTTTAGGAAAGAAGTGAGAAAATCCCTAAAAAGTAAAAAATAGTGAGGCAGCAGGTCAGTGAAAGTAAACATTAGTTTGGGTTTTATTGAGGTGTACCATCACGTGCCATCACACTTCAGGATGCCATCGGAAAAGCAAAGCACTCACAATTTCATCTCCATTTCAATTTCTCAATAGTGGTTTTACTAACTGAAAGGGAAAAAAACTGGCTTTGAATCACCATGAATAAATGAAGAAAGTGAGACATTCAGTAATTATGTTTATATGATTTATTATGTTTATCGGATGGTTTCCAATTACAAAAAGGTCATTTCGAGTTAGTTTTGAGTTTGTAAAGCATTTCTGTCACAATTTGTGCAAATTTACCCTTGAGAAAAGGGTTTCAATGGACTAAAAAGTCTACCTGCAAAAACCAGACCTCAAAATAATCAGCAGCAAAATGATTCTCACATGAGTAGACAGAACTGTTTTTGACTGTTTATGTCAAATTATATAAATTTAGTTTTGAAATTATTGCCACACAGAGAATGTGAATCTGAGCCAGTGACCAGTCAACCAGTAATGACACCTCACTGTTCCTTCCCAGCTCTTATATGACGGTGTGCACACAGTTTTACACTGATGATTAGTGATCAGTGTACCACCTGTGACTGTTCAATATGTATAACAGCACCATGAACCACTGTAGCACACCAAAATGTACCAGACACAGAAAAGCCAAGATTCACTGACACTGACTATTGTAGTGGCATTATGAAGGTGCCAACTTTAATCATTCAAAATGATTCACCCTGCATATGAATAACCGGTTTACACTTTGAAACAGTCTTACAGTGCTCTTCCAAAAAAATCTGACTTGTACTTAAGTTTATCAAGGGTATGCAAAGCAGCTGGTGACGGTGAATTCCTCAGACTGAACATTCAGCAACAAAGTGCCTCATATGCTACCCTGCAAAAACAGTCATTTCTTCTCATGCCGTATGAGCCTCCTCCCTGTAGTGCAAGTAATGAAAATCGTTGACTCAGTATAATAGAAGCTGCAGATTACTTCCACAGTGGCCCCTCCCCAGTGCCATTTACAATGCAGTGCCTTGTCATCATCATAATCATTGATCAAGTGACCAAATTAAAAACAAAGCACTATAAATTACGCAAAAATCTCAGTCATAAAACCTGGGAAATGCCAGCAGCCCATGGTTCCATAAATTAGATGTCAGCATACACAATTTTTCCAGTAATGCCATGGTGCTTAAACAATCAAGGAATATATGCTTAATCACCAGATTTACAGCCATATTACATAAAAATTAGAATCATAGCAGACTGTCCTATCATAGTAAAATTTAAAACACCCGGAGACAGGTAAAATAAAATAAAAGAAATAAATTAGATACTGTAGATTAGATCAATTAAATGGTTGGCATATACAGAAATAACAGACTTGAGAATAATAGCTTGGACCAAAGAGTAAGACAAAATGCAACATTTTGCCACTTTTACATTTATTATAAAGTTCACAGCGGTTTGGAGCATATCCTAGCTGACAGGTGAAAGACAGGGTACTTCCTGGACAGACTGCCAGTCTATCACAGAGATGGCACATAGACAGACATTCACACTTTAGCAAACTATAGTTACACCTATGGACAATTTCCAGTTGCTCAGTAACATTTTTTGTAAAAAAAAAAAACGTCTTATCAATAACCTTGTCAACCCTTCTGACATTCCCAGGAGATTTCAGTTCATCCAGTGTCTGCTTACAGTATGTTGCACTTCACATCTTCTCTCATTACTAAATGCTGTAACTGTAATCTGCTTCAATTTAAACAAATTATCTCCTAGACCAGACTTAATTATACGATTCAAATTTTCATTGTCCAATTTTGTAGTTAAATCTTTCAATGTGATTATGTGAAGCAGGAAACAATAGCTGCTAGATAATAGGAACACTATGATGTTTTTGGCCAGTTTACTAATTATAATATACATTTTCTGTTACCACCTTATCATTTAGTCACAATTTAATATAAACACATTGCACGGCTATTCTCCAACATATACTCTATTGCCCAGTCTTTTGATTTTTCAGTCATTTATTTATTAATCAGTTATTTGTTTAATTTTGAAGATGGTAATGCATGCATCCCAGAGTCCAATGTGATGGCTTTGAAAGTCATTTTGTTCCACCAATAGTCCAAATGTTTTAGTTTAGTTAGCTGGGTTATTGTTTCAGCTTTACAAAATACAGTTTCATATATTCATAAGCACACAAAATTGTGTGGTGCAACTTTGACAAAGTTTATGTTCCCATGATTTGTACTTTAGTCTATAAATAATAATAATAATAATAATAAGGCAAATGCCTAACTTATCATTTGGCCCAACTGGGGGCAATTTGAGGTCAGGGTTTTGCCCAAGGCTACACCAGCATGTGTAGAAATGCACCACAGTGCAATAGTCATTTTACCAAATCCCTCAGTAGGTTGTGTCACTGGTATCTAATGTCTTACCTGGGACTGTAAGTAGATCCTGACTTAGCAACAGGCTCAAATGGCTTGTAACAGTAACGTAACACCAATTGCTTGACTCCAATGCTTCTACTAACTTAAAACAATGACAAGTAACCAAACATAATACCAATTTCAACAGCATCACACAGACCATAAACTTACACACACACATACACTTGTTCTAAAACTGTAAAAAAGAAAGCATGGAAATTATTAAGCAAAGAAACTGTTAAGTTAGTTCTGTTAGGTGTGCAAGACCTGGGCATAGCTATTCATTACCTACTGTGAGATGTAATCAGTGGTAGCAAGGGAGCCTGAGTGTTCTAATGACGGGAATGATTAGCCCCAGCAAACAAGCTGGTCTGCACATGGCTCAGACCCAGCTAGAGATAGCATTCAAATACTAAACAGAAAGAGATCAGGCTAAACACACAGACAAGCAGCTCACGCTAAAGCCAACAAGAGTTCATACAGGAGCTTCTAAAACATTTCATTAAGTGAATACTGTGAGGTGTTTGATCACTGAGACAAGACTTTTGAGAGGACACCAAGTCAAGCTCAGCACTGCTGGAAAAGACACTCACTTTAACACTACCCAACATGTTCAGCTGCACCGGGCAACTTACATTTACTATAATAATTATTCATATTGGAATTGACATCAGTTAACTGCACACATAATACTAAACTTTGACCCAAACAGAGCACACACTTAAAGTCACACTGAAATGAAAATGGCCTTTACACCTCATCAGTTCTATTCATTTTCCACAATGTGATAAACAACTATTTAACAGTAAATGTCAAATAAATAGCATTTTTATACATCCTCCTGTAAAACAGGGTATAGCTGATGCTTTATCTTAATAATGTATTTTGGAAAAATAAATTCACTTCTCCCTAACTGATATGAAGCTGATTTAAGTGAGATTCAAGATTTGAGTGATTCCCACATTACAGCCTGCCCAGATCCATTACAGTATGACAAATTCGGCAAAAGAGATGTTCACAAATTCCTGTTTACTGACAATTATTTCTTTTTTATGAGTCGCTTCATGATGACACTGAGCCACAAAGTGGCTGGAGGCTGTCGTTACCACAATTATTCATCCGCGTTTGGAAAAACAATGTTAATGTCATTGCAGCATGCAACTACAACCTGCTCAGAAGCCAAGACTGAACAATCACAGTATGATCAACAGTTCAATGGAGATTGACCAGGTGCTGACCTGTGAGCACAGAGCACTTGCTTTCTGCATACCGAAACTGAGCTACATATATAGAAGTTACGCTGAATCCAAACAAGCTTAATGTAATTAATCTAAATCTAAACCTGTAATATTTACAATATTTACTAAACTCTCAGTTCAATAACATTAGTATTGAGGGTTATTGTAAAATTTAATTTAGATATTTGTTTCAGTCCTAAAACACCAGGTGCTTCCCCCTGCAGCACAATGTAACTGCTATTATTAGCGATTCCTTAGTGACTGCTCATTGTACTGTATGCATGTGGCTGTGGATGAGAGGAGCCCTCTGTATGAACAGTGGTCTCACTGTGCACTTGACACAGAAATGAAAAGCTATTATGCAGATAATGTTCATTCGGTTTCCCTAATTATGTAACTGCTTTTTTTTCATCCCACCTGTGTCACAAGGTGTATTTATTATATTCTCTGTTAAGACGTGCCGAGCTGACTGGTGCTTGTGGTAAACACAGACGAAAAAGCTGGGATGTTTAGCCTTAGCATTTCAGCTGGGAAGACTGACCCTATTGGGAAAATGTACAAACACCATTATGTGCTTTTGCAGTAGCTACCAGCAAATGAAAGATTTAATGTGGGCCTCGAGTGCTCTCATGATTATTGTGATGGGCTGGAATGACAAACCCCATGCACCTGTTTATGTAATGTGCTTTCACAAGCAAAAATATACTTGTTCTAAGTAGGAGAACTAAGAAGACAGGAAAAAATAAGGGCTTGAGTGTTCGTCATGACTGTTGCATCTCTACAAGTACCTCAAGGACTTATGTGATGTGATCATGTGAGGAACAGTATCCATCTGTATGTAAATACTGTGTATAAGAGCTAGCCTCCAAAGGTTTAAGTTTGGAGGAAACAATGCCAAGAAGAACCATAATTGCATGGGACAAGTATCCACTGTTGTGTGGCTGAAATGGAATGCATAATCATTGTTTTATGCAGCAGAATCTGTAAATGGTGGGCTATACAGTATTTTTTATAGAAAACTAAAAAATAAATGCACACGTAGTGCAATAAGTAGCTATCGCATTTATTTTATTAGTTGTATCCAATATCAACAGAGCCCTGTGGTCCACTAAACCTCTCATTTTGTTTAATTCAGAGGCACAGATCTCAGACATGCTAATCCCTCTGCTTAGTCATCTCATGACCAAATTCCAAATCTCTAAACCTTCACTGCGATCAGTCTCTATGTTGTTTAGCATCGACAATACCCTATCCATGTCACAAGGTTCACTACTCTACACAATAGGAATCATTTAACAAAACCGTCTTAAACACATGAAGCTGACGCCAGACAGAAAAATGTTTCTGACGTTTTAAAAATCTCTGACCTCAGCAGACGACTTTTACCCCGGCTAATCACAGCATGGTTGTGATTATCACGGTTTGTAGCTTTGACATATAATAGAATGAGTAAGCCCACAAACTACTCAAATACTTAAAAAAATCTATAGTAGCTGCATTATGGATAATTAGAAAAGTCTCTGGCATTAGACTACTTCTTTTTCTAGTTGTTGCTCAAATTTTGTAAATAAGTTTCACATACATAAAAAGTACTGACATAAAATAAAACCTACGCTTCCCCCCTTAAAAGCCTGCTTGAGTGGTCTGTTAGCCACCACACAATGCAACCCTCACCTCTGCATGTACCTGTGATTGCATCAAAGGGTTTCTGGATGGCCAACATAAAAGACAAAGTGCACTCATTTGTATTGAAATTGGTCTTTTATGTGACAACACAACCTTGTGAGTAACATTTAGATGAATACATGTCATAGTGTTTACCCTGCAAGGTACTACTTAAACCGTACACCTAAATGGCATTTCTGACTTCAGTCCCATGTCATTAAAATACACTAAAGCACTAAAATATACAAATACTCTACATATCTACATGGTGTCTAGTAAGCAATCATTTCAGTAGTTTTTTAGGTCACAGTACAATTGTGTGAAGGTGGTTAACAACATGTTCACATTCTTCTTCTTTTGTATCACACTGTCTTTAGGTTATCAAAGAATGAACAGCAGACTTGTGTATGGTGGGGCGCATGTTTAAATGTCATTTAATCTAATATCTAAGGTGTAAATTAAAGTCGTGAAAATATGTGCACCTTTTTTACAAATGGCACAATTTAATTCAAATAACTATTTATCAAGGGAGAATGCAAACAATTGTGGGTGTGTATACTGTAAAACGTTATAGTGTAAATTCAAGTGTCATCTACTAGATTTTAATGGTGATAAACAGTGAGGGTAACCTTCAAAAAGTTTGGCCTACACTGTTTACTCTCCAGAGTATCACAAGGTTTAAAGCATGGCTCAAGGGAATTTCAGCAGTGGTGACAAGCACCACAGATGTTATGCCAGCCACCCTCTAGTCAACAGCTCACAGCTGGAAAACACCCAGTCTGACTAAAGTCACAATAAACAAATAAATAATGCAAATGCCCTAAATTCAACTTTCAAATAGCATTTTTGTTGCTTAACATGAAGTGAGAAACAAATCAAACTTTCTTTTTCAGTAAACTTGTCATTACAAAGTAAACTAATAATTAGTCAAAGCCAAGACAATACTGCTTCTTCCTCAAACCAAATCCAGACAACAGAACGCAGCATCTCTTGGGAATTAAGACTAAATACCTTTTAAAAGCAGAAAAAACTTTAAAATGTTGAATAACTACTTACAATATGTGTTAGTGGATCCAGAGTTAATAAAAGAAGAGTATGAAATCCCACGCTTCACTTGCTTTATTGCATGGTTCTGTCAATAACCCAATCTCCTTCACACTTATTAACAGTGACTTACTCTACCTACATAACTTATGCTGGTGACATATTTATATGGTCTTTTAAACTTTAGTTATCCTTTAAGGACTAACTGTGTAAATACAAAGGTGACAACAGTACAAATATTGTACTGTTGTACTGTACTTTTAACTCCACTATATTTATTCAACAGGTACAGTAGTTAGAGTAGTAATAATAATAAACTTCTATGTTTATTTATTTGTATGTACTATGTAACATTACTGCTGAAGCACAGAAAGGCCACAAGCGATGCCAAACAACAAAATCTTTTGCAAGTGTTGACAACATTAACATTAAAGCCCAGCAACAACTAATAAGTAGGAGTAGCAGTACATGTCTTCAAACTAGGGATGTTGCAATAACTGATACTTTGGTACCAAGACAATAGGAAAATTTTGAAAATGTGATGGCGTTTGTTCCTGCAACACAGGAGCTAAATTAGCAACACTGCACACCAGAAGCTTAAGCAAGCTGTGTGCGCAGCATGGTTTTCTTTGAGCTATACTGCCTAGTTGAGGTATCCTGTCAGGTTTAACTCAGAGCTATTTATTATTTGCATTGTTTTCCCATATATCCAGCATTAAAATAGTAGTTATTGTACTTCTGGTATAGTTTCATCCCTACTTAAACTGCTATGATACTGATCCCCTGGTGTAGAGACAATCTACTGTATAAATCTCTTGTACCACACCTGCTTGTTTGATATATTTCACTGGTCACTGCAACCAGCTTCACTTGGGCAGTACTAATACAGTCCCTTATACATTGTATTCCACTACTAGAGGTGGAGATGAAATTGAGAGTTTTCTACATTTCTGACACCGAGCTACTGATCTGATAATGGTGTTCTTGTTGTGCAATACGTGCCCTTCCCCACATGCAAAGAGAGAGGGGGAAGGTGGTGAATCATCACACTGGCTTGCAACCCTCAGCATCTCCTCCGAATCTATGAAAGAACATCACTGGAAATTGAAACACCAGGAGAAAGGTGAAATGGAAGAAAAAGAATTTCACAATCACCCATGTTTCCTCTTACTCTCTTCTGACTATGCAGATGGGCTCAAATCATTTCAGGCATCACTACCCATGAGTCTCTTATCAAATAATACTGAAATGGTTACCCCGAGGTGTCCATTGTGCATATGAATAAAGTCATATTTGCTGAATGATAAGTAAGTTATGATAGTAATGCACTGTAGGGAAAATATTCTTTGTTCTATGATGAAATAAATTTTTTATAACTTATCCTGTTGATTCACTCAGTGGAACCCGAGAGCACTGCATTTTGTACTGTATTCTGAACTTCTAAATCCAAGTCTGTTCTCCAGTGCTGACTTGAGACTGTTCAACTAATTCATTCCTTGACCTTAAAGTTCTGCTTGATCTTTGGCAAGATTCTAGTGTTCGTGTTTAACAGGCCTGAAAAATATCTAGCTAAGATTACAGCTGCTGAGTATGTGAAAGGGATCACCCAAAACCCACAGATAATTATCACCTATCTTTGCAGTTCCTTTCAGTTCTAAATAGCTTGAGAGTATTTTTTTTTTTTTGCAACTTCACAGTTGTGTGGTACACATTGCTCTGCGTGCAGCATGCAGCTAATGTTGGTTTGGTTCAACTGAAGGTATAAACAGGCAGTTATTTGCCAACATATTGACCATAAAATGAAGTGAAATGTCAGGAACATGTTGTCTGTACAGATTGTTACATGGCTCATAAGTTGAACAAATAAAGAAAAAATGTAGCTATTTTCCTGAAGTAAAACCTTTTCATTTCATTCTACAAAACAGATCATCTGATCAGGTCATACCATTTCAGATGACCATTTATAAAGATGAAGCAGGCAGGCAATATTCTTAGTGCCATCAAATCCCATGAAAAGACCACATCCCACACTGACCCTGCTAACATTATTGCCTATAAAGCCTGATATATTGTATGATATAAACATTCCCCTTTGCCACAGACCTCCACTGATGTACAAAAGTTCTTGCTTGTGCAACAAATATGTGGCTAGATTTTGTGACCAATAAATGTTGCATTTAATCCTGATTCAATAACATATATAAAATTTAAAAAAACTCTTTTATCAGGTTTGTTCTAATGACAGATCAAGTCCTGACCTTTTTTAAAGATCTATATAAATATGTTAGACATACTGGGAGTAGAAAAAATTCAAAGACAAACTAATATACTGTTTTAGTGTTTTAATGATAAAAATTCACCACTCTTGTACTTCCAAATCTGTTGCATAAGCCAATACACATTATGACTAAAATTAGCCTGTTTGTAACCCTATTTACAAACAGCAAAATTTGTCTACCACTGTTCAGAATGCTTTTTCTGCAAAATGCTGATGAAACAGACAAGATTGGATCATTAGTTAGTCATGGGAGTGTTGCAGCCCTTTTTAATTACTGATTAATCAAACAAATACAGACATCTGCCTGATGTGAGTGAACATAATAAATAGGTTAAGCATTTATATTTAGTCTTTTGGCAGATACTTTTATCCAAAGCGACATCCAAATACAAGTGAGGTACAAAAGCAAGCAAAACTTTAATTAATGCAAACTGCTCACCAAAAGCAACAAGAGCATGTGGCGCCTCGAGCTGTGGAACTGTTGACTGCTGAGCGCTGTATTTCAATTGAAAGATAAGGCTGAAGTGGAATAACATGAAAAACCATCCATCTCTCTAACAAGCTGCTATCTGAAATAACCTGCTATATGTAGCTGAGGCCAGCCACCCAGTAAAATGATTAGTCACGTTGTCACTTCCACCTGTATGCACCACACCCTGCAGATCTTCTACATGCTTTGTTATGAACTGGACACTGCATTAGTTCTACAGATAATTCACATCTGCCTAATGCATGCCCTCTGGTTCAGTTCTTAGGTTAGTTTTATATGCTTTTTAGTTCACTCTATTAATACTCAAAGCTGCCTTCAGCTGCCCGCCTTCCATCAGGACAGTGAAAATGGTATACAACTTTTACCTGTCCTGAAGCTCACACCAGTAGTAAAGACTTCACATCAATCAAGCAACAACCACCAAAGCTGTGGTGCTGAAGTCCCTTAATATACAGTCTGAATAATGGCTACTAAACACTTGCTCCAGGAAAAGAAATTTCAAGATTTTAACACACCACCATCTTGTACTTGCCTCAGTGGTCATTTTGAAAATGGCAGCAAATGCACCACTGACTAGATAGTGTCTGAAGAAAGTAACATAGAATTCATACGTCTATAGAGGAATAGCAACTAATACATGTACTTTATTTGAGCTCTATGTGCCTCTTCAGATGTTACATAACTTAAAAGACAAAAATACCTTAATTGCTAAATGTCAAGGTTTATAGAAAAACAATGAATGCATGGGTACATGAGGTTCGTTCCTTTTATTTTTTCCATGAAGCTTTGTAAGACAAGCTTTGGACTTCATTAACCTTTGCTACAAAGGTATTTATAGCTAAAAAAGGGCCCAGCTGGTAAGCACTGCAAAATAAAGACATAGTTTAAAAGAAAAATCTTAACCCAAAACCTAACTGTGAAAACTCAAAGAAAACATTTGACTCCCCACAGAAAGAAGTGAACAAGTGTAACATTGGTGAGATGCACTCGCTACGTGACAAAGTGAGCAAAGGCACTGCAAAGAGTTGGCAACACCTAAACACAGTGCAGCTGTGATTACTGTTATTAATTACACATGAGCTTTTTGGTGCTGTGAAATGTTGTGTCTGCACACAAAAGGCCTTTTCTGACAAGTCTCAGCGGTGAAGAGATCACATCTAACACAAACGTAGCTTTAGCACCAAAAGATGCAAACGTTGACAAGCAAGGTTCTGTATCAAGATTAATCATCCATAGCCTGTTTGGTTTTGGCTGAACTGCAAAGTCCTTACACATCTTGGCTGACTGCCAGAGTTAGCATGGATTTTATCAATGGCAACTTGAGGCCCTGAACTACAACAATCACCTGTAAAACCTGCAGTCAGTTTATACATAAGTACTCTGCAGGGCTCTGTTACTGTTTGTGGCATGTTAAATGTGTTTAAACAGCATTAACTCGGCAACAAAAATGATGCACAGTAGACAATAATTTAGGGTATAGGTGACTATACAGTGTTAGAAAAATAATCAATATTCTTAGAGTATGCAAACCTGTGTTATTTGGTGATTACAGTACCCCACAGTGAGGTGCAGTCTACAGCAGTCACCAGGAGCAATGCACACTGCATGAACGGGCAGTTTATAAAATCTCAAAATAATCAAAATTAACCTCATTACGCGTAATTTAATGTAAAACTGTGATCCTGTGAATAGAGTGTGAGAAAGTTAAGTTTTTAATTAAGCACTTAATTGGCATGCGTTACCTCCTGTTGCGCCATTCTGCTCACACTCGCTGGGGAAGTTACTGCATCCCGACCTCGTTCTCCATTAAATGCTTTTATTGATATGCATATGAGGCGAGGAACAAAACTCAACCAATAAGAAATGCAGCTGTCGACTCTTAGCCTGTGAATTGGACTTACCGAGGTCTCCACACACAGACACAGTCACACACACAAATGACTAATTCAGTAATAAACCTCGCATAAACCACCAGCTCATTGAAATAACAGCCGGAGTCAGCATTATGTTCTTTGTGGTCTGTCAAACCAATAAGTGCATGTTACAGTCAGCCACAGGCGTTAATGGAAGTCCTTCTTTTAGCGGTTAAGTGAACACTGATGCGCTCAGTCTGTGTTTGGAAACTTCACCGTGCAGAGATTAGCGGCGCAGATCAGGACAGAGTTGAAGTGAACGAGTGTGTCTTGCCAGTGGATTACTCATTTCACGGCGGGGAATCGACATGATCAGGTGAAAATATTGGCAGTGCGAGCCACCCAAACAAGCCTCTCTTTCGTGGTCAAAAGGCAATTACACAGTGACGGCGCAAGCTGGGCTACGTGCGCGTTTTCAAAACGCGATAATTAAACCGTGACGATCTCGTAATAATAATAATGATTATAACGTCTTACCATGTTTTGGCTGCAGAGGTACAAAAACCCTTTTCGTCGGATACAGGAGCCACTGATAGCGGCTGTCAGGACAGCTCCAGCCTCCTCACATGGGCACATCAGCACTCTGCTGCCCCTGTGTCTTTAGCCTCACACAACACTTCACCGGAGAGCTGTATCCTGGGTCTGATGAGAGCAGACTGCATGCAGCAGCAGCCCTGCTCAAGTCTGTGTGTGTGTGTGTGTGACGTGTGTGAAGCAGGTAATCTTATTACACCGGTCAGTAAAGGTGAGCCGGCTAAAGCTCGGTTGCCCCGCCCCCCACTTCACATCTGCTATATGCACCTCACCAACCACATGTACATATACACCACTGAGACCGATTCTATTCAATACCATACCTTTCCTATGTGATAGACAGGAAGAAGAGAGTCACCAAAGCCACTCATGAAGGTCACTCTAATCCATAACTTATTACAGTGTGAGAACCGCAATGCCACTCTGACCACAGTGAACATATAATTTCTGACTGAAGGTCAACAAAAGCTATTTACTGTCAGTTGTCAATTACTTTAGAGTTTAAATCCATTAGTCTGGTCTGTCTACACCAACTTGAGTGGAGCTGAGATATAATACCACTAGAGGCAGTTAGCTATGATTCACTGCAACAATCACTGCCCTTTTCTTCCCTCCAGCTTAACCAACAACAAAAAGCCTCTCATCAATATTCTCTAATTAGCTGCCATGGTGAATAAGTCCCAGCTAAAGGTTGTAGGGAATATTCACTGAAACAACTTCTACACAAGAGACACAGCTGGGGGTCTTGTTCACAAAAGATACGTTAACAGTGGTCATTTTTCATAAACTTCTTCTGACAATTAAAAATTCCCTACCCCTAACTGAAGATGTAATATATATTAACAACTTGCTAATGTCTATTAATTATTTTAACAAAAGCAGACAGCACAGAGTCATAATAAAGTCAAAAAGTTAATATCACAACTATGAAACCAACCAACTATGAAATTGAATGGACACGCTGGATTCATGTAGCCTATCATCAAAGCCGTTGTACATATCATGAACAGAGCTGAACGTGCTGATGGTTTCAATGTGGTCCTGTAGAAACCTGACCATACAGACACACATTTACACTTATGGATTTCTTTAATAATTCTTGAAGTTAACTATATTTACACTTTTCACTGTTCAATTTTCATAGATAAAAGTGATAGATTGGACAACACGCTCACCTAAGAGTTTTGGATTCTCAATTTCCATAATGAACAAAATAATGAAGTGTAGGCACAGCTGTGCTTTAGACAAAATGTCATTGTCAAAATGTAAAAGAAAAGTGCAAGGTGACAGCGCTGATAGGTAGGAGGTCATCTTTTACACATCTTTCTCATGATCTCTCTACAATCATCACTACAATAAGAATATAGCATTCAGCTGTTTGTTCAGCTGGTTGAACAAACTTTTATGTCAGTCCACCTGTGGATGTAGATAGACTGACTGACATAGATCAGATATTTCAGACTGGAACAAAGCGGTGGACCAAGCAACTGACAGACTGGCACATCTCTGAAAGCTGACAAAGTGACTTTACCAGCTTTCGACTTGCCTCCTATGCCTCTAGTATGGGGAGCATATGGATTGTATTAAACATCCACCTATATTTTGTATTGAAATATTTTTTTTTCTAGCTAAAATGACAATATCTGGAGGAGGTTTTCATTTCAAATGATGTCATTTGGTTGTTCATACTATGGATGTTTGAGTCTTGGTCAACCTGGTCCTCCAGAACTCTTAAAGATGATGTTATCTGAGTCTTTCAGCTGTATACCCCAGAGAAAATAGTCTGGAAGCCACTGCTCTAAATAATACTAGTGACATGTCCTGCACTTAGTAAGTGAGAGAGGAATGGGTGTTCGGAGGTGACCTTTGAGAACAGTGAATATAAGCATTCAGAGATTTATATTCTATCTTACAATTTTCATTGAACGTGCGAAGAGAATCTTCACCATGTATAATTCAGAACCATAGGTTCATTAGAGAGAGTGTAATGTCAGTCTGTGTTTGAAACACGCAGAGGTAGCAACTACCTTTTCAAAGGAATGTAGCTGGATTTTTATATTTCATTGTAGTTGGGCGTTTTGCAATTTCAAAGACACAGAGCCCTTTTTTAAATGATACATGAGAACCATTATTAAAACACAAGACAAGATAATTGCATATTTAGCCTATCATTCACATGAATGTCAAAATACAAGCAGTATGAAAATAGCACTCTAGCTACATAGTGCCTGCATGAGCAGAGAGCTAAGCGGGGCTAAGTCGTCTCTACCTCCAGTTGGCCTAATGTGTTCTTGGTATGAGAAAGGCTTTGAGCAAAAGCTCTAAAAATCAGCCTCTGCCACAGAACTAATTCTCCCTCTCATCTTGTCTCTGTTGCTGCATAGGAAACAAGGGTCCAGGGTTCAGGCAGGAGTGAATACACTCCACACAGAAGGGTGATTAGGGGATATGCTACTCTTGGGAAAAGAATCTCATCTCAGCACCCCGGTAAAGTCTTCTTAGTTAGAAATGACCAAACACACATCATGCATAACTAGGTTTGTGTGTCTTTGTGTCTGTGTGTGTATTTAGATGTTATGCATAAGGTTGAATGTAGATGTCTGAGCTCTGTTATCAAGTTAAAATGAGAAAGAAATGTGTAACAGTAACTTCAGGCACTGGTCTAATAATGTTTCATAACTAGCAATTAGCATGACTTTCACTCTTCATTTTTCTATTATGCATAATACATCACTCCTCAAATATCTTCAGTGTGCTCTGAGTGTGCTCATCCCAATAATGTTTACATGAAAAATTAGTATAGAAATAATTGTTGTGTATTAGAAAAGACTGATTTATGTGGCCAGAATCAAACAAGTAATAGATATTTCAATTGAAGCGTCCAAAGCTTTTACTTAATAAACCTAATGCAGGCACAAAATAATTTTAACCAGAAGCTTCTAGTTGACTTAGAGGTGTCACGTAATCTTCTGAGAACGTATCAATGTTTCCCTTTTTCATGTACAAACAGGGAAGCCTGAGGGTCCCGTGAATGAATTACACTGCTTATTTGTATTCAGTTGAGGGTTCAATCACTAAGCAGTCAAGTCTTCTTCAGGGAAAATAGTTCCTATTAGTGATGTTGCATTTATGCAGCAATTTCAGGCATTTCTCTAAAACTCAAGAAACTGATTTTGCCTAACAGATGCAAACGGCCTGCAGTGACAGCACTGATTTAATTATCCTCAATGAATGCTTTCTTCCCTCATATTTGGGGGCTGCAGAGAGTGTTTATGCATTCCTTTTTGGGGGTGCAAGGTAAACTGTTTACCTACTGAATTGTGCTAACTCAATAAATTCTTTATGCCATTTTAAAACATGACTGGATGGTTTATGCAGTGTAAAGGAAATTAGTTGCACAACATCTGCAGCATTATTTAGAACTTGATTCCACAGATGTGATATTTAAACAACCATCCAGTCAATATGGAACAACAAAGAAAGTGCTGATGAATGGAAGATTCACTAGCATGCTTCTTTTTAAACCCTTTAGATCAGTGGCACAATAAATCATTCAGAGGTGCGTTTCTAGACAAGCACAGTCATACTCGGATGATCAGGATTTCTTGAATGCCTTCTTTCTAAAATCTCTGATATTGCTTTGTCTGTTTAAGATGAGCTCTTAAAATATATTGTCAACAAAGGCATCCAAGCAGCACCAGTGATGCTATAAGACTTGCGAGAAAAAAAAATCAAGGGCAAGCAAAGACAGGCAGTCTTAAGTGGCACTACAAAAATACATGCTTCAGCTTTAATATCATTTTTCACTCAGGACAAACTGAACAATTCTTTTACTTGAAGTTTTATTTCCCTGGACTGTGTGCATGCAGTCAGCTGTTCACTCCTGAAATCCTCTGCCTGTGAGCTCCCTGTAGGCAATCCCGTGGGAATGTGTACACCCGTATAGTAGTGAGTGAGCACCTACATGCACAATAACACACGCAGATCTAAAGCAGTAAAACAGCTAAGAAAGTCAAACCTTAGTCCTACAATTTAACAGCTATTTCCAATCAACAGTGTCATTTATTCTATGATTTCACAGGTTGAAGTTGTCAATACAATAAGATAAAAAATGAGAAAGTGCTATATTTTTCTCTCTATATTCTGTCTGTACTGTACCACTAATCATTAAAAAAAACTGATGTGACATCAGTAATCTAAGAAATTATATGAGTCCCTTTGCTTTTTAAGCACAGCTTGGTACAATGACACATTCTCTCATTTTCTCTCCCAGTACACTTTCTAGAGGGATGTGAACTGGACTCCATAATGCAGTACCCAAAAGAGCACCACTCCTGCATTTGCTCAGAAGGCACCAGCACGACTTTGTAGACAGAAAACACAGTCACGTTTTCTTAAAATTGTTGCGGCGTGACTTTAGAACTCCGCTCTGCAAAATGCACACAGCTGAGACCAAAGAAATATCAGGCCAACTTTTTCACAGAAAATAAAATACTTCTGCATACTTGAAAGGTGAGTTTGTGTGGGGTTGTTAGCTATCCATGGTTACACTGATGTGGGCAGCTGGCATCCTCCCACACAGAATGAAGTATTTGTTGCTGTCCATGGTTCTGAAAGAGAGTCCGCTCTGTAGTACAAAGCACTGTGCACTCCTGCTGGTGAGCTTTACACCACAAGTCTTCACTGGCATATTCATTATCCTTTGAAGAGTTTACTGTAATTCAGCTACTTTATCCAAGAGAGGTAAAAAGCAAATATTTATGAAATTTACTCTAAAAAAAAAAAAAAAACAGACCTTCTTAACCCATTTAATTTTTATTCCAAATTGAGAAGTGCAGATGGGTTCAGATGGCCTCCACGCTACCATTTTAAGGAAACAAAGACACATGCAAAAATAAAAACGCCACACATAGTTCTGCTTAGGGTGCTTGTTTCTGTGACTTCAATTCTGGTTTTTTCTGACTGCAGATTTTACACTAACCCCCACTCAACCCACTATAAAAATTTAAATTGGCTCTGTGCATACGGAAATGCTGAAGGGAGTATGAGTCAAATAAGTGTCAAGAGACACTGATAGTTTGACATTGACAGCTTGTGTGATATTGAGAGGTCAGATTAACTGAGACAGCTGCAAGAGAGAGAGAGAAAGAGAGAGAGAGAGAGAGCACAAAAGAGAGGTTAGTGAAAGCCAACAAAGACTGTGTGTGGGTGTGTGTGTGTGTGTGTGTGTGCGCACACACATTCCAACAAGAATAAAAGAGATGTCAAAGAAAACAAGTGAACAAGAAATGTAGACATTGGCAGGACAGGTGAACCTTGGAACTATACCAGCAATAATATCAGGAATACAAACATCAATGCAAATTATTCTATCATATTGTATTCTGCCAACTCTAATAAACAAAATGTATTATCACAAGAGGAAACAGATACTGTTTCTTTGGAGGAAAAAAAAAACGCAATCTGTAAAGAGGTATAATTAATTTGACTTATAATAAGCAAAATAAAAGAGGGGGTTAAAGCCAGAGCATGCAGCTGACTCACCAGTTCAGAATATCCATGGGCTTAAATCTGCACAGGGGGTGGATTTAAAAATAACTGTGACTACTTTGTTCAAAATGCCATGTTGTGGTGTTTCCCTGCTCCTTGATGAGGTAGAAAATATGCTACATGAGAAGGTGGATTTATACCCAAAAGCTAATCTGACAATGTCCTATTCAGTTAAATCAAAATATATAAATATGTGCCCCCAGATTTGAGTCACACTGAAAGTATTAATGCTACAGACCTGGAGTCAACTTCTTTTTTGTTACCGGATTTTCTAATCAGGAATCACTGTATGAGTAGTCATTCAAAGGTGCATCAAGTCAATCATTACAATCAAACAAAAATAACATGAGCAAAATCAGTTTACCACTACAGGCAGCGCACAGTTTGTTTATTAAAGCTTCTTGGCTAACAACAGCTTCCCGCTGTGGCCAAAAAAAAATAACAGTAAGAAGAAGCCAGAACAGAAAATGAGCTAAAAGATGCTGAGACAATCCACAGTGCTGACTGAAAGTGCACGTTAGTGTATAATTCTCCATGAGTGACAAATGACATGTCTAAGTAATTATTTTGTCCATTTGTTAATAAAAAATATTGATTTAACATACTTTTAAGGAGTAATATTTACTAGGCAAAGTGGTTGCAACCTGTAATCTTTTTTGTTACCCCAAAGCTGCATGACAGCAGATGCTTACGAGAAATAATGTCTTTGGGCTGCTCACATGGGCATACAAGCTAAAGGGGGTTGATAATTGGAACTCATGGGGACCAGAGCACTAACACCAGATCCGTTAGTAGAAATCCCAGGGGCATTAGAAACCTTACCGAAGGATGTAATGAAAATGTTTCTTCTGTTTTTTTTTTTGTTTGTTTGCTTTTTCTTTTCACCCCATTCCCGACTTTTCTTCTCCTCTTCAGAGTACACCCTCACAACTGTGGGGAGAGAGCTTTTGTGACAGGTACCACAGGTTATTACTTTTACAACCAGGGGCTACCCAGACCTCAGGAGAGTCCATTAGTACTTAGAAGAGCAGTTGACTTGTTCAACTGGCCGGCAGAGACTTTCAACTTTTAAACTGGGTAGAATCGAATCAAATGCTTATTATCCATCACAGCTTGACAGCGTCTGCAAACTAGGATCAATTAAGAGCCAAAGTGAGCGCTTTTGGAGGACGCCAATTGGTGTCAGGCTTTGTGCACAGAGCCAGCATTGTATCTTTTATCACTCAGTGGAAATCAATACATACCTAAAACAAGACAGTTGAGATGGATTGTTGTTTGTCCTATATAAAAGCAAACTATCCAGCCCAAACCCTTTAGATAAAAAATATTTTTAGGCCGTAATACTGACTTATTCATCCTGAAATTAATAATTTTATTATTACAAATAAAGTTGCGTGCTGTAATGCAGTGGAAAGCTGACTGACTTTACATGTTCATAGTGTGAGTTTAATTGCATGTACTGTGCACAAAACTATTGAACTGTTATATTTCTCCCACTCTTGAATTGCTCTTACTCTCCATCTCATATTCTGTGAACCCTGTTCTCCCTTTATCTCTTCCTCTCTCCTCAATGACTGTTCTTGCATCTGGCACTTCAGATAAGAACCTAGATGCTATCGGGAGATAGGACTGAGATGGGGCTAAGATAAAGAAGTACCAGCAGACACAAAGAGAATGGAGACTGAAAAAAAAATTCCTGTCACTGAAAAATGCCCTTGACCTGTTGTCTAGTATAAAGACAGGTAAATCTGCCTCCCTATTAGTGTTCCTACGAGGCTAAATGACATCTTGGTCAAACAGCCCCCAACAAATCCAAGTAAAACTCCAGATTAACTGAATTCAGTCAAATGTGCTTAGCTTACACCGTTCCCCAATCTAGACTCTATTCAGGCCATTTTTTTTCCACCAGCATAATAGCTGTGCCTATCAGAAGTACACACCTCATCCATAAAATTCATTCTGTCATTTCCACATGCAAACACGCGGAGTGGCAGCTGCAAGTTCATTTCCGTTCTTAGTTCTTTTCTCTTTTGTGTGTGTGTGTGTGTGTGTGTGTATGTGTGTGTGTGTGTGTGTGTGTGTGTGTAATTATGTTTAAGTGATGACTGTGTAATTTTTGACATTTATAAATGCCTTTCACAGAGGCAATCACA